>WEKX01019752.1:292341-362333 GCA_013390025.1 Pitta sordida
CCAGTAAGCCAGGACTGTTGGTAAATTATGGAAAGTGGCTTGGCGAGTTCATCTGCTAGTTCTTTCATGACCCTCGGGTGGATTCCATCCGGTCCCATAGACTTGTGAGGGTCCAAGCCACTCAGCAAGTCTCTGACGACCTCCTTTTGGATTACAAGGGGGTTATCCTGCACCCCAGCCCCCTCCATGCCACCGCTGGTCCAGTTGTCCTGCGGACAGTCCGTTTTGCTATTAAAAACAGAGGCAAAGTGTGCATTAAGTATTTCTGCTTTCTCCTCGTCTTTGGTTACTATATTGCCCTCTGCATCCAATAGGGAGTGGAGGGTGTTACTGCCTTTCTTTTTACTGTTAATGTACTTGTAGAAACTTTTCTTATTGTCCTTGACAGAGACAGCTAGGTTGAGCTCTGCCTGGGCTTTCGCCTCTCTGGTTTTCCTCCTGCACCGCTTCACAGCTTCCTTGAGCTGACTCTGACTCACCTCCCCTTTTTTCCAAAGGTTGTACATCCTCTTTTTCTCCCCCAGCTCCTTCAAGAGCTCTTTGCTCATCCAGACTGGCCATCTGCCCCTCCGACTCACTTTTCGGCACATTGGGACCGCCTGCTCCTGTGCCTTCATGAGCTCATCCTTAAAGTATGTCCAGCCCTCCTGGACCCCTCTGCTATTAAGGGCTTTTTCCCATGGTACCCTCTCAATCAAGTTCCTAAACAGCCCAAAGTCAAATTTTACTCCCTTCACCTTCACCATGTGCCGTAGAAACTTGTTTTTTCTCTCTGTCTTGCTTTATTTTACTTCTTGCCTTCCGAGAAATCCCTTGAATGTATTTAATTAGTGAGGATTCTGAAACTCAGTTTGTGGCACTCACGCAAGAACCATAGGAGCCAGTCTGGGCTATGAACCCAGGTTGAGGCCAAAGCCCACTTAAGTCCCTCTTTACAACCCTTCTGTTCTTCTGCTAATCACAGTAAGAGGATTAACTTGAGGAGTAGGGGATGTTGAATACTATAGTCAAAGATATTCATATCAGACTCTGGGCTATTTTCATTCATCCTTTCGCAAATGTAAAAAGATTCCTGAAGCAATGGGTGTACTGAGATCCAAGGCAATTTCCTTATGCTCAGAATGCAGGTGTATATATATCAGGAAAAGGAGCTTAGAACTAAAAAGTAAGAACTAGCTTTAAATCAGAGATGAAAATTAAAGATCCAGACTTATTTAAAGCCAGAGCTTTCGCTCTCACTGTCCACTTGTATTTGGAAGGGGCTGTATCACACAAATGTTATTTACTTTCTCGTATGAAAAATAATGGGCAACTATACAATATTATACTACTTTATTCAATGCCTGAATTATACCTTATCTGAAAGTGCACTCCTCCCCTCAGCTTCTGGTGCAGGTGGGCTGCTCTTTGCACAGGAGCTGAGGCTAAACAACAGCTATTTATGTTCATAATTTTTGGAGCTCCTGGAGTTGAGCTTCAGCCTGATTACAGGGCTTTTTAAATGCATCATCTCAAATATGGTATCATTAAGTGCAAATACACTGCTTTTTGCTTGTGAGGCTGGGAAGGAGGGTGGTGATATTTTCCTGATATTTACTCTCTCTCCTGGGCATCAGCTCTTGGCTGCCAGAAAGGCAAAAAGGCCTTGCTATCTGCAGCCACTCTTGTGCCCCTGAGGAAGTGAAGCCAGGATTTGTCCAGAAGACATGCTCCCAGACAGACTGGGACTACAGGCATCCCAAATGTGCCTAGGAGGACGATTGAAGCTCAAGTGTGGTGGCAAAACTCTGTTTTGGTCACTGTAATATCTTTATGTACATTTGAATAATTCACTGGGAAATCTGCATGGACTAATAGGTTGTTTTAAAATATAAATTGGTTAAAATGTCTGTGAAAGCAGAAGCATTTGTTTTGCTTATCCCTTGCAGTGAGGTTTTCCTGTTGTCTTGACTGTGCTGTAGATTTGTTCACATAAACCAATAAGATGTTAAGAGTCAAACAAAAGGATGCTGTAAGGAAGGGAGAGGAATTGGATCTGTTCCTGTCTCAATACACAAAAATGCACTTGTTTAGGTAAGCTCTCATTGTTAATTAACAAGTACGAGTGACACGCTGATTCTCTGGTCATCCCATGTGAAGCATTCCAAAGGCAGCCTGGGGCTGCTGTGCTGCAGGAACAGCCCCGGACTGTGTGTGCAGGGTGATGCTGAGCGCGATTTCTGCAATGCTAAGCCCTCTCAATAGAGGAGGCTGTGCATTTACCTTTATTTAACTCGCCTTGACTTTTTTTTTTACATTGACAATTGTCATTCTGCTAAAAATCTCTCTTGGCTTTCACATTGCCCGCTTTGAACTGTGGGACCACCTGCATGTTTTGAAATATGTGCCTACATCCCTTTTCTGTGGTTCTTATGCTGACAACAACATTGCAAAGAATATTAGCTTGCATCTTAGCTGTTACCTTCATGGCTGGTTGTTTGTTCCATGCTTTATCACAAAGACAAGCTGCTGGTAGACCACACCTTGAATACTGTGTCCAGTTCTGGGCTCCTCAGTTTAAGAGGGATGTTGAGATCCTTGAGCGTGTCCAGAGAAGGGCGACAAGGATGGTGAAGGGGCTGGAACACAAGCCCTATGAGGAGCGACTGAGAGAGCTGGGGTTGTTCAGTCTGGAGAAGAGGAGGCTGAGGGGAGACCTTATCGCTCTCTACAACTACCTGAAAGGGAGGTGTAGCCAGCTGGGTGTTGGTCTCTTCACTCTGGCTACAAGTGATAGAACAAGAGGACACAGTCTTAAACTGCGTCAGGGGAGATTTAGACTGGACATTAGAAAGAACTTTTTCCACAGAGGGGGTGATCTCTCAGTGGAATGGGCTGCCCAAGGAGGTGGTGGAGTCACCGTCCCTAGAGGTGTTTAAGAAAAGGTTGGATGATGTACTTGGTGGCATGACCTAGATATTAGGGTAGTGTGTTATAGGTAGGATGGTGTGTTGGTAGTAGCATGGCAACAGGTTAGGTAACAGGTTTGGCTAGGTTAGGTAATAGGTGATAGGTTGGACTTGATGATCTCTGTGGTCTTTTCCAACCTTACTGATTCTGTGATTCTATGTTTTTATGCATTTGTTCTTCCTATGTACTGAGCAGCCTCAGTACTTGTGCCTCCAGTAGCCCTATGATGCTCCAGCATTGGCACAGGGCCCTGAGCCTGCTGGCAGGTCTGGCTACTTTACCCATGATGGCTCTTTTCCTACAGCTGTGATGTCTGAGTTTACCTTTTTAATGCCATCTCAGTCACAGTCCAGCTGTACACAAATTCTGAATTCTGTGTATGGCAAATTAAATAATGTATGTCAGTTTTGTAAAAAAAATGGACTCTATATTTTCAAAGTTTCTCTTCACCACTCTTGTGTAGGTAGTTGGCAAGTCAGTGTAGGTGACTTGGATAAGAATAAGCAGGGAGAGAGAGAGTAATAAAACAGATTATTTAGGAGAGAACAATACTAAAACCCTTTAATGAGCCTTTTCTGAAATACCTCAGATTCAGTCATTTGATACAGTGTAGAAAATATGCAAAAAGTCTTTTAGTGTTATTTGGATTCTGTCCACAAGTACTGTCAATTTCTTCCATGCATTAAGTCTAGAGGTTACAGCTCATGCACGGTTATAACTTAGGCACTGTCAAGTTTTTTCCGTGCATAAGTTACAGCAGGTTTATAACTTTTTATAACTTTTTATAACTTTTATACAGCAGGTATAACTTTTTCTTTGAGGTGGGGGATAACTTAAAACTCCATCTCTATGCAACAAACTGTTCAAATATGTACTCACATCCTGCTGAGTGGGACACGATAAGGCTGTTGTTAAATGCTTGTCAGTCTGACTTGAAATTCACCTTTGCCTGAATGCTTTGCATGAGGGCAGCCTCACTGCCTGGCTCTGCCAGATAAAATGAAAAGAGCACAGGTACCAGGGGAAGGACTCTCTGTAACGATACTGATTGTTTAAATTTGAGTTCAGGTTTGTTTTGGTTACAGCCTTGTGGGCTGACCTGTAGCTACAACCTCGTGCCATCCTTCCTGGCCCCAGATGGGCTTATGAGTTCTCTGATCTATGGAATTAAGAAGAAAACTAATCTCACAATAGAAGACGCAGAACATTGCTGAGGAATTAAGAAGTGATATCTAGCATGGTTTAGGGAATTGATTTCCTGACATCAACAAGCTCCTCTCCATCTTTTGCTCATCCAGGGATAGGAGGAATGTTTCTTATTGGGTGTTGGAAGATGTGAAGTTTCTAGAATTAGATGTTTACAGTGAAGTCTCCTCTGTGATGCTGCCTGAAAGCTTCATGCTATCTCTGGATGCTCCAGCATGCTCTGCAATCTTATTTGTCCCGTGACTGAGCTTCACCTTTTCTTTGATGCTCTTCACACACCCTCTGGACATCATAGGAGACTTCAAGGGCACTAGATATGCCCTTTTTTTCCAAATCCATATTCTCGTCTCTCAGTTTGAAAGGTGCTATTGCAGAAAATACCCCTTTAAAAATACACGAAGTTTAGGAAGATAGTTTGGTTACTCCCATCTCTTTCAAGCCCTCTCTTTTGTGTTCCTTCTTTCATTCGCATTTACTGTTTTGTCTTTTCTTTCCAGTTTCACTGCGGTTACATCCCTGCTGATGGACCATTGTAAAAACCCCAAAAGGTGTAGTATTTTAGTTGCACCTTTTCAGTGGATGAGGCTAAAGAAAATGGGAGTGGATGTTCACAGCTGTTCACTTACTTGAGTTGTCACGTGGAGGATTCAATTGCCTTCTGACTTAAATCTGTGCTGTTTTACCAGCATATTATCTGACAGTTGGCCAGAGAAATATGAGCTGTTATTTTGAGGTATTAATCATGTTCTGAAACAGTATTACCCTGTGGTGGTTGTGCAATGAGCAGCTTTGCAGTACTGAAAACCTTGTGTGTGCAGGGATAGGTTTGCAGCCAGGCACCTCTATAACACAGGAGATTTACATCATGCTCAGTGTGGCCACACATTTGCTTCTGTCAGTGCGACTGTCATCCTACCTATGTGCCCCAGGCAACCCTGGGGCACCTGGGGACAATCTGGAGGATTGATGCCTTCTGTTTCAGAAACAGTGATTTGTGAAGGTAACTTGAGTGTCTCAGAAAACCATATACTTACCTATTTATATAACGAATTGGGGGGGTTCTTATACAATCATTTTCTTGTCTATTTTGCTGTCCAGTGAAGTGCAAGAACCAGCTATATATAGCAAGATATTTACCAAGCAAACTCAGCATCCACAGGCAACCAAGCACAGCATCAGCCACGTCACTTTTCCTGCATGCCACAGGTCAGAGGAACTGTTACGGTTTCAATTCTCCATGAGGACCTGGGACTATCTTCATATTTATCCCTTCTAGCTTGTGTGTGCAAGTACATATCAGGCTTCTGTTTTCTTGATTAGAGGATCAGAAATGACACAGGAATGAAGAGCTGCATGCAGTGTTTTAAGGAGACCAAGGAATTTCAGTAGTTCTCTAAATACATTGGTACTTTTTCATCATTCAGCCAAAATGTTACAAATTTCACACACTTCTAAAATGCTAGATCTGTCAATCGTTTAGTTTGGTTTGTTGGGGTTTTTTTTAATCTTAAATGGTCTTTATATATAAAAAAATCATTGCTATTCATCACCCTTGCTCACTCACAATATGCCACAGTTATATTTTGAAAAACATACCCAAATTTGTTTAGGAGACTAATGCTCCTTCTAAATCACAGCTGAATCAGAACAGGACTAGAAAAGTGTCATGTAAAAAGTGATCAATACTTGCAAACTTGTTGACACAACCGTAATTTAAAAAAGGAAACTCAAGTTTCCTGGGCTGAAATTCAGCTCACCTGAAAAATTAAGAATTCTAAAAATAAAGGTATCTACCAGGTGAAAGAATTTCTTAATTAGTGACAGTAAAGTAATGAGCAAAGAAGGCATTATCATATATATCTGGCGAACAGCTCTTGGTGAGTTGAGAAAGATATTTATGACAAAAGATAAATGCTAATAACAGAAACCATTTAATATTCAACATATGAGAGACTAAGAGCTGAAAAAATATTTCAGAAGCATATCAGTGATTTTGTGACTGCTAAAAATAGCATTTTTTTAATGCTACAAAGGCTTGGACAAAGCTAAGTTCCTTCTGTCTGCCCTGAGATTTCTGCCTTCAGCATTTATAAAATCACAAAGATGAGTATCTGTGAGTTTTCTTCAACCTTTTCCTGATGACTTAGTAACAAATAACTTTTATTCTGTCAGTGCAGAACCAGAGTTTGAAGACCACTTATTTGAAATGTGAAATATGCTGAAAGCCCAACCGAGGAAAGGTTACTTTGTTAACTCTGCACCCTGTGGAAGTCTCATAAAAACCACTGCTGGCCTGCAAATACCTGAGTGGTAATAAATACTCTGAATTTGTTGCTAAAAAATTGGCACATCTCCATGACCACTAAGGACAACAGGCATAACCCAAGCTGAATGAGGTTACCCAGTCTCCACCATCCTTTCTCTGCCTTGTGGTTTAAGTGCTAGAAGCTTGTCTTGTTTTTATATCAAAGCATATAGCTGCCTGGTTCAGACTGCACAGTTACTTAAAGATCTGGTTTAGATGGGGGGATGAACAGAATTAGTTAAATTACATACACTTCTGCACTATTCTCACATTCCAATGTGATAGTCTCAATTACAGATGACAGTTTCTATTATCGTAAAAAAAATGTACTGAGAAAAAAAAATACAGAGTTTCTGAATCTGGGAGGTGTTGGGAAGAAATCCCAGTCCCATGTGAGCAGCCTCCTCGTTCTTGCTTGCTTGACCTGCAAGGAGAGAGGAAAGCCTGCTCTGTCATTAGTCACTATGTCTTCCACATACCTTGTTCTTGGGGACAAACAGTTCATCCAGAGGCCCCTGAAGAGCAGGAGCAGTGCACCACTGTGCTTTGCCATAACTGCATGAGTATGACATAGTGGGACAAAAAACCTTTTTATTCCCCCTCCTACAAGAGCCTCAGGGGATTCAGCTTCCTCTCAGTATCTCTTGCAATCTACATAAAGCTATTTTTTGCCACGGGGGCTCATTGCTGAGTGACTGAGCACTCTGGAGTAACACTTATTCTTGGTAACCAAACAACCTCTTGGGGGCTTGCTCATTAAACAAGGCCAAAATGGAGGGGGAAAATGTGCAGGAAAACTGTCCAAGACTGGCTTCCCCAATGTTTCACAATAGTCGGAGGGTAAAGGATAGTCCGTTTTCTGTAGATGTATTTCCTAACGTTCCAGACAGCTCTGCCTCAAAGAGTGCTGAGCAGCTTCAGCCATGGCCATGATGTGTCTAAAGCATGGGACTGCCTGTCTTCTAATCCATAGGGCCACTGACACTGTTTTTCATGATGCAAACTCCAGGGAAGAGATCTAGTTTCCACGTGAAAGTAATGTTTCTGATGAGTGTTAAGTCAGCAAGTAGGAATAAGGTGAAAAATGTGAAGGAATTACACCTTGCAACACTGAGCAAGGTAGGTGAATATGATACATATTGGGAGGTAGAGGGGGGAAAAAAAGGATGCATATGCAGGGTTTGAGACAGGGAACCTATCTAAGCTTCGCACAGCTGAACTCACAATTAGGATTTGATTACATGTTTGGGAGGAGGGTTCCCCATTCTCTTTCCCCTTTTGTAGCAGGTATTTTGAGACTGTGGGAGAGGAAAAGGAGGTGCCATTGGCACCTCTTCCCATCCCATTTCCTAAATGAGGAATCATAGAGTTGTTTGGGTGGAAGGTAAAGATAATCTAGTTCTACTAGACCAGGTTGTTCAGAGCTCCATCCAACCTTGCCTTGAACACTACCAGGAATGGGGCATCCACAGCTTCTCTGGGCAACCTATTATGGTGTCTCACTACTATCATAGTAACAAATTTCTTCCTAATCTCTAGTCTAAACCTGCCCTTTTTCAGTTTGAAGCCATTACCCATTGTCCTGTCACTACATACCCTTGTAAATGGTCTCCCTCCATCTCTCTTGTAGGCTCCCTTCAGGTACTGGAAGGCAGCAATTAGGTCCCCAAAGCCTTCTCTTTTCCAGGCTGAACAATCCCAGTTTTCTCAGCTTTTCCTCATAGGAGAGGTGCTCCATCCTTCTAACATTAAAAACACGAGAGAAGTTTCAGTGAGATTGTGCAGTCCTTGAACAAATGAGAAAGTTTCAATCTAAAATCTCAATTATATCAGAATATATCCAAAAGAAAGTACAAAATAGCTGTCTTTAGACTTTTCTTTATGGTACTTTTAGGCAGGGACATGGTGGAATTTATCAAAATTTGTCAGAAGTTTGTGAGAGAGCAGGACAGACAAAAAGTCTTGATCCTAGCTCCCGCTCAAATAATCCACATCCTTAAAACAGTGAAAATACACTTTAAAATGCACAGCCCTGCCTGTAGTTCTATGCAGTGGTGATAATGTGACATCCATTCAAGTCTTTGCAGTGAATTTGGTGCTGGGAGTTAGACTGACAAGGACATCTGGCACTTTTTTTCCTTTGGGAAAAGGAATACAGGATTGGATGAAATGGATGTAGAAGTAAGGGAGCCTGTCATAACCTGGACAGGCAAAGACATATAATTCTGAAATAAGTCTGAGTAAAACTCTGAAGCTGAACTCATGTGTTCTGGCTGAGGGAGGTTTGGATTTTGGAGCTGGAAAGGTTTTCCTGGTGTATGGTAGTTTGGGGAGAGAAAACTAAAGTTCTGTAATCAAATTCTCAGAGAGATGAGGTGCAGCATGCAGAGCACAGGAGAGAGACCGAAAGACAGGTACTCAGGAGCTCTGCCAGTATTCTGCCTTGTGATTTCTTTATTGGCTGAGTGATGGCCAAGTAGAGTAAGTTTGTATTTTATCTAATTATGACTGCTCTGTTTGAAATACATTGGGAAAATGAATAATTAATATCTCATAAGACTGGCTAAATTTGGAGGAAAAAAAGTTGGAATATTTTCAAGAGCCTATAAATTAGTTTAAATAATGAATGACTACATACTACTGTAGTTTTTTTTCTTCTCTCTCCAGCCTTTTTTCAATACATTTTGGGTATGTATTTCCTTAAAGTGCAAATACTCTGAAAGAAAACACAGTGGAAGAAATATTTAAAATCGGACAAAAACACAAGTGCCTTGCTGTGGGGCAACAAAGAATGGAGAGAAAATTCTTCATGAAAACCACAGTGAGCTTCCTCCCACATTACACGAGTGATATCCCCCAAAAGACAGTGACAATGTCAACAAAAGACGCTGTGTACAAACCACAGAAAGGCTCTACACAGGCATGTTATATGGATATGTATTACGCTAATACAGGATTTTTTTTTTTGCCAAAAGATTAAAAATACTTTCTTTCCTTATGTGGAGTAACAGTACTCAGTTTTTTGAGATGGGCAAGTGCAAAGTATCTTTGGCTTAGCAAACAGATACCCTGGTGGAAATTTGTATCTTTTTAACTTGCAATTTTTGGGGTGTGGCCTTCCATGGCTGGCTGTGCTGTTCAGCACATCTCAGGTATGGCCAGAGATGGTTGCCCTGACAATTCACTGCTGCTGCATCAGATTCGTTGTCTAGGTAACTGCCTTCAGCTTCAACTGGAAAACTATGAGTTATGACCAGAGTCTTAACAGTGTGAGATCTCCAAGAGTGGTCTCATCACACTTAAGGCTGTCCTAAAGCTTCATCTTTACAGGCAGGTGCTGTAAAGACACAGTCCAAGAGCATGAAGGAGAATATGGCATCAACAAGAGCTGACAGATGATTTACTGCCGTGGAGAGCTGCTGCCTCCTCAGTGCAGGGGGAGGGGGAGGATATGATGCCTGGGCACGGACTCTAGATCCCTATGGGAGGATGCAGAAGGTGGAGTGAGCACACGAAGTACCCTCTCATGCCCTGCAGACCTCTGGCATTTCGCTAAGTGATGCAAAATGTCAAATCCTTTCCTTTCCTTTTTTTAAAATTTCTGTGCTGGGCAGAGCAACCTTTTGCAAGGTTCAGCATAGATAGGGAAGACTGTTTAAACAGCCGTGCCTCATGCCTCACTGATGGCAGTGCTGCCACCTGCTCTTGAGGATTATGAAAAGGAGGGAGAGCAACCTTTTACACTGGCTGATAGTGATAGGACCAGGGGAAATTATTTTAAACTGAAAGATGTAGTTAGGAAGAAATTCTTTACTCCGAGGGTGCCAAGGCACTGGAACAGATTGCTTAAAGTTGTGGCTGCCACATACCTGGAAGTGTTCAAGGCCAGGTTGGATGGGACTTTGAGTAAACTTGTCTAGTGGGTGCCATCCCTGCCCATGCCAGGGGCTTGGAACTATGTGATCTTTAAGGTGTCACTTCCAACAAAACTTTTCTATGGTTGTATGAATGTTGGCACAGTTCTTGAAAAGAAAAAAACCCCAAATGCTCTTTCTGGCTTTCCAGTGAGGTTGAAGGCAGTGCTTGAGAGCAGGTTCCAGTTCCAGTCCCAGTCTTGGTGCCGTCCTGGTATGAGGGAAGATGACAGAGGACATAAATAGGTTGTCTTGTTCTTCTTTGATACACACACCTTAAAAAAGGGTTTCAAATAATTGCTGCTAACTGCTGACAAGGTTTCTCATCCAGTCACGTGAAATCAGGTCTGATGTGAGAGCCTCATCACACACGCTTTTGAGTGCACATCTAGGCAGCTGTTAAACAGCAGGAACCAGGAGTACTGAACATGGAAAATTTACAGGGAGTGTGTGTGTGCTTATACTAATCTTTAATAATTCTGGTTGGCTTTACACTATGTGTAAACAATTCAACACAATGTGCTGAATTGACCAAGTAATCACTTCAGGAATTTGTGTAAGTGATAAAAAATTTTACTTTCCTCTCCTGAGCCTATGGCTGTGCTGAGGATGTGGGTTTTTTTAGACCTGTGCTGTACCTGTACCTGAGTGCAGCTGTGGGAACTGCGGGTCGTCTGTACTAAGGAATTCATGGGATGATGGTATAAAACAGAGGTGCTGGGGCAGAGAAGACAGGTGAAGCCAGCAGGTTAAGGAGTGAAATACAGAAAGATGAATAAGCAAGAGCCAAAAAAACCCATATCCAGCATCCCCTGGTAAAAGTTTAAATACAGATTTCTCCCCAGGGCAGCTCCATGCACAGCCCATCTCCAGTGCCTCAGCTGTTTACTTCTGCCCCCTATAATTATCACTGGAAATAAAGAAAATCTATTTTTTTGAAAGATTTTTTAAAAGATTTGCCTACTGAGTGGAACTTGTAAGCTCCCATGGTTCTTTTTCCTAGTAAGTATGAAATATCTGTCTGCATTTATGAGAGCTGCCAAATGTCTGTCTTCTACATTTGTGTTTGGGATCTGTGTGGCCAAACAGATTTCGTAATATGAGCCTGAAAAGAGAGTAATAAAAATTTAGAAAAGGATAGTCTTTGGGAATAGAATCATAAAATTATAGAATGGTTTGGGTTGGAAGGGACTTTCAAGGTCATCTAGCCCAACCTCCCTGCAATGAGCCTCTTCAACTAGATCAGGTTGCTCAGAGCCCCACCCAACCTGACCTTGAATATTCTGGGCAGGCTGTGCCAGTGTTTCACCACACTTACTGTAAAAAAGTTCTTTCTTATATCTATTCTAAATAGACCATCCTTCAGTTTAAAAACATTACCCCTGGTCCTATCACAACATGCCCTAAAAGATAATCAGATTTATTTGGGGTTTGTTTTCTAGTAAAGCAAAGACCATTGCTTCCGTAAAGTTTTCCTTGGAATTGTATGAGAGTTACACATGTTAACATAACTACAATTATGTGAAGCTTCTTCCCTTACAGTGTTGGATTTTACAGGCTGGTGTATATGATATAAAAAATAATACACAAAATCTAATCACGACTAACCACAGTAACAAATTATGTGTGGTAATACAGACAGATGAAGCACATTCTGTACAAATATATAGAAATGGTCACCTGAGACCTCTGAGATAGAATAGATTTTTTTGCAGAGCTTCTACCAGAGCCATCAACCGTCTTGGCAGTTTTATTTTCCTGCTGAAATTGAAACATTTCATGGGAATTGATTAATTACTGCTAATAATCTTGTCAGAATGCTGTCAAAACATCTTGTTTTGATTTCTATGGAATATGGACTGCAAGTCAAAACGAATCACTGGTGCTTGAAGCAACATATTTTGTCTATTTAATGTTCTCAGTTCTCCTTAGCAAAAAATTGGAAATTCTGATGCGCAGAATTTTTCCTGATTGCTTCCAGCTCAGTTGACTTTCCTCTTTATCTTATATTTTAATCAAATACATATATCCAAGGCATATAAAAGAAAATTTAGTCTTAAAATGGTGATTATTGATGTATGGAAATATTAGCCCTCAATTTAAAGTCTTCAAATATATTGGATATTTTAATTGGTGCTGAGGATCAATACAGCATGTTTGTCATATTTGGGGTGAGGAAAAAAAAAATTATTTTCTTGACCACATCTGCAGAAATTTTCGAGGCCCGATTTAGGGATGTGCTATGGCTGAGATGCTGAGAAAAACTTTCATTCTGCTTATCAAATACATCAAATTCACTTTTCTCTAGGAAAAGATGCTACAACATACTTTATTAAATATGACCAGTAAGTGTAATACGTGGTCTGCCTGTCAGAATCTCCCATGTTTAACAGTGGAAGATATTTCACATTTTGGAACAGTGCATGCCCTATGTACACATGAACAAATATTGGATTTTTCAAAGCAGAAAGTGAAAAAGATAATGGTTTGGCTCATTCGATGGAACCAGAGTCTGTGGAAGAATATTTATTGCTGTGGGCATGATGAAGCATTTTGTGCTGATTTGCTTTAGGCTTCTGAACAAAAACTGAAGAACTACCTGGATATAATTAATATTTTTTTTGAATCTCCATGACAAATAAGAATTATTTATGGCAGCATGTAGTTGTAACTGTAACCAAGATTTATTTAGCAGTTTTACAGCCATTTGCCGACTTGCCTTTTTAAGGCTTGCTTTGTATCTGTAAATATCTAAATCTGTAAATATCTAAATCTGTTTTTACATAGCGCTTCTAGACTTCTCATAAAAGGCAGCTAAAGAAGCCAAGCTCGAGTATATTTACAATATCTCTGTGGCTCATACAGGAAATCTGCAAGCATGTTATCAACATGCTGCCTGATACTTTGCATGCAGGTGAAGGCATCCAAACTCACTTTCTGCTGGCATTAAATGGTGAGAGATCTATTTTAGACCACTTCAACAAACACTCTAAAACTCTGCATGTTGTACAAAGGATTAGGATAATGCTAGTTGTAAACATAGCAGCCATTATCACTTACATTCTGGAATTGATTGCTCCACTTTCAATTCATTGCTTTACAGGTTTATTTGCTTTCTACTTTTCTGTGTTGTTTTCTAGAGGTGTAATGAGAATTTTAATTTTCTTGGTTGATGTCAGTGTAAATTATTCCAGAAAAAAACTTCATATATAAAGAAAAGTTAGGTGTAGAAGCATAACTTGTTGTAGCTTATCCTCTAAGACAAGTTACAAGGTGAGATGTAAGGAATTTGTTGTATGTAAAGTGGAAGGAAAAAATATTCTAAAACCAGTTTACACTTCAAGGCACCTTTAGTTCATGTTTTCTGAACATACCTAATGCAAGACAGTGTTTTACCAACTAATGCAGCATGGAATGTAATCTGCCTTCCCTTTGAATTTAAGATGTTAGCATCTCTGTTAATAGGGGAGAAAATGAAATACATACATCAAATATTTCATATCCATATTTTTAATCTCCTGATGTCTCCAAGCCCCCCTGCAGTGCTCCAACTGCAGGAAAAACTCATTTATTTTTCTAATTGAAATAAACAGCCCTTGTCATTATAGACAGATCATACTGCTGGAGAGTTTTTAGCTGGAGAATTTGTCACTTTTTCTAGCAAACTCCAGTCTCACGACAGCCAAGAGGTAGTTGAGGGTGCCAGTACTTAAGCAATCTGGCAGCTTGGTGCTTACCAGTTTTTGGCAGACCTACCTGTAAAATAAATTGAAACCTACAGTTCTGGTGTGAAGGGAGGAGGAGGGAAAAGAAGGAAGGAAGTGATGCTTTGGGGTCAGAAAATTACACTCTTGTCAGCTGCAGTGTGTCCAGATCCCAGCATTTGGAAGAGGTAGAAGGGGCTACTTGTTTTGTTCAGGATTCTGGGCAATAATTCTGAATATAAAAAAAACCCCAAACCTCTCTGTGTCTGAGGCTGTTAAAGCGGCTTTTTCTGCAAACCTCAGCTCAAATAACTGAAGGGGTGTTTCCCCCATCATTTTTTTTCCCTTGGTATTCCAAGAAAGTAGAATACGTATTTGTGTATAAACACTTGCTTCCCAAGGGCTTGCAGAGTTTGCCAAGATCGGTTTTCCTCTCTTAATTTGGAATAATAAAAAAAAGAACCCTAGAATCCTACGTACAGTGAGCTTTTCTCTTCCCTCCCAGTGTAGTGTGTCCTTAAGCTCAAATTATTTTTTTAGCACAGGAACTAGGAGTCAGAGCAAACTAGGCTAGTGGGAGACACAATCCAAACAAGGAAAAGTAAGTGGGTTTTCACACAGCAGGCAGCAGACATGGAGCTTGCCAGAGAAAGCTGTGGATGTGAAAGTTTGTCATATGGATTCAGGAAATGCCCCTGAAACCAAAAAGACTTGAAGGCTGGAAAGAGAAGTATCCTTGTAGGTTTTGTTGTTGTGATGAGGGGGGGTTGTGTGTGTGTTTGTTTTGTTCTTGTTTTATTGATTTTGTTTGTTTTGGAGGGTTTGTGGTTTTGTTCTGTTTTTCCCAGGTTTTGTTTGTTTGCTTACTTTTTGTTGTTGGGGTTCTGAGATTTTTGTTTGGGCTTTTTTGGTTGTCTGGTGGTGGTGGTGCTTTGGTGTTTTTTACTGTTTGGGGGTTTGGGTTTTGGAGGTTTTTTGGGGGGTTGGGTTTTTTTGAGGAGGGGTTTTAGGGCATATACTACTTGCCTTTTTTTCCCCTCTGGCGTCCACATTAGCAGACAGAATGCTGAGCTAGGCATTCGCTCGGTCTGAGCCTGCACAGTGCTCTGGTGCTCTCCCTGCATTTCACACTTTGCACTGTTAGTGTTTCCATGGCTTTTATGGAAAGAGAATAACAGCCCAGAGGTAGCTGCATGCCAGCATGTGCTGATGTAATCCCTCTGAGATGAAAGGAGCTCTATAAGTAAACACAAGTCGTGTTCTAACCCAGCACTTTTGATGAGACTGTGGAATGATTTACAGACCAATAAATGTGAATAACTCTCAACTAGCAGTTTTCATGCAGCTATCCACGCTTCAAGCAAACAAGTATTCTTCTCTATAGTTCATAAATTCCCCATGAAACAATAATAGAAACTGATAAGACTCTTACTTGGAAATCTCTGTGTAGACAATAAAAGATGCCCATTCTCTAGATGGAATGAAAGAGACATTCAACCTGTCAGAGCTGGGGAAGAAGCACAAACAACATGGACAGAGAGGGATTCTATAGTGCTGGATAAACCATCTCATTTCCAGTTTCTTGTGGGTTTTTTAAGTGTCTCCATGTGCTCCTTCACTCCCAAGTCATTCTTCCAGTGTCAGCTAGAAATGGTAATGAGGTGGAGGCAGAACTTGCTATTCCAGAGAAGGAAAGACACCTTTATCTCTCTGCCCCTTTGTTTTGCAGTGTGGCTTCAGACCAGAAAGACACTTGATTTGTTGATCAGGGTGATTTGATAGCCCTATATTTGGAGAGAAAGGAATTACAGCATTACTCAGAGTGCAGCAGGACTGAGTCTGCAAGACTCTGCTCCCATTCATGGTTATTTCTCACTCGCCCAAATAGTTGTCAACGAACTACTTTTGTCTTAAATCTCTGTGATTAACTGTGTGTGCCATATATAGATAAAATGAGGTAATGATTACATGTAGCCTGGCTTTGCTTTCCTTTCTCTTGCATATAAATAGGGATGAATGCAAGCAGACAAAAATTAGGAGATTTTCTGTCAGCTAAAGGTTTTGTTGTGGCCCCAAAGTACCCAGGAACCCCCTGGACCACAATTTGCTCTTGGCTTGATATTTAATCAACAAGTGTGTTTGCCTGTCACAGAACGAGCAAACTTTATGTATAAGCTGCTTTTTCAGGAAGCAGCATATGCACGATGTTGTCCCTGCCAGTGGGAGTCAGATCATAACAGAAAAAAATAAGGGAATACATCATGGTGTGGGTGGGTAGGCAGAGGGATTGCTTGTTTATGTCAGATGTTTCTCGTGAAGGACTGGTCATGGCAGAGGACCAGATTCTGCTCTCTTCAGGGGAGCAGGTGAGGTTTATGGCCTGCTACTCTTGCTTCCCTGGCTGCCAGCACCAGAACAAGAGGACACCTTATAATAACTCCCCTGGTGCACCACAATAAGCTGCACCAGGGGAGTTTTAAACTGGATGTTAGGAAGAGTTTTTTCACAGAGAGAGTGATCTCTCAGTGGAATGGTCTGCCCAGGGTGGTGGTGGAGTCGCCATCCTTGGAGGTGTTTAAGAAAAGACTGGATGAGGGACTCAGTGACATGGTCTAGATGGTGGGAGGCTTGGATGGATGGAGTGTGGTGCCCATGGTTCCGGGGTTGTGGGTTCGATCCCTGGGTGGGCGTTTGCTTGGGAGTTGGACTAGATGATGCTTGTGGGTCCCTTCCAACTTGTAATAACCTGTGAAGGATGCATCCTGAGGAGATATTGGGCTCTCCAATATTAATCACTAGCTAAAATGCTGAGTACTGTGCGTTAAAACAGAAAGCAAAATAGATACATGTTCAAAGCAGTGCACAGAAAGAATATGAGAGATGGAAGAGAAGCAGCTCAAAGTAGTAATAATACTTGGCAATTCTTGAAGCTGATGAATGAGGAGCATCTCACTTAATCCATCACAGCAGAAGTCTGACAACAGAGTGGGAACCAAGCCCCCCAAACACTAAAAGATGAAATGTCTTTCTCTGTCTTTCCAAGAAGAAATTAGTATATTAAATATTTCACTATCTGTTTCACTGTGATTGGAGTATTCTCTTTCTTAATGAGCAGGAAAATGCCAGGAAATGTCTAATAATAACAAGACTTTCATACCAAGCTGTTTCTAGCCTAGACTTAGATACATTAGTTTTAACAGAGCTTTTATCTATATTTTTGTTATTTAACACTGTAATTTTTGAGGGACAACAAATCTCAGCTGTGGGATTGGGTTCTGTTGTCCTTCACACTATCTGAACAGCCATGCACGAAGTTTTCTCTAAAAGATCCATGCTTTGGGGAGAGGACAGAAAAATAAGGATTGCAAAGTCATGTGAGCATAGTCTGCATATTTGCATGTCCTGATGCCCCTGTGGGAATACCGGAAAAATATGTGCATTTATTTCTTTTGTCAGGGTCATTGCACAGCTCTTGTATCAGAGACCAGCAAATTAATGAACTCCCGAGTCTTGGCCCATAGGTCTTTCACTTCTTGTCTCTGAGCTTGATCCAATAATATGACTGTGCTCTTGGGTGCTTACTACAGCTGTTGCAGGAGAAGTTACTTCCTACAGGTGGACAGTGAGGTGATCTGTTGGGTTGGTGCAGGATCTCTGCCAGCATTTAGCTCATATGCTTCTCTCAGGAGTCGTAAGACAAGAAAAGCTGTGAGACCAGTAGGACTGTGGGTCAAGAAATCTTGCCTTCTTCAGCACATGAGGGGCTTTTTCCTATGTACTCCTGGGCTGACTGAAGGCCAGGCTAATTTTTAGAAGGACACTTAGTCGTGTAAAGTTGCTTGGGTGTGCTTTTATATTTCAACACTAATTTTTCTTTGGTAAAGGGTTCACTTGCTGTTTTCAAATGCTACCTATACTTCAAATGCATCGGTGATTTGAGTAACTTCCTGGAAAAATACCATGAAATTGATCAAATTCATGATAAATTAGTGTTGAAATTGGGTGCATTCAGGTATGGCTGGGAAGAAATTGAATACCTCCTATGTTATTAGTTGTAATAGCCTAGTCTCTTGGCATTAAAAAAAAAATCTAATTCTCAAGCTGTCTTCGCCAGCCAGTCCTCTTTAAATGCTGTTATTGATTTAGTTCCTAGAGACTAGATTCCTTTTTTCTTGAGAGTGGGGGAGACGGATTTCTTATCCAAAACTGCTTTTGAAATCAGTGTTGGACAGATTTGATTACAACAGTAGAGAGAGCTGGGAGTTATTTTGCTGAATACACAAAAAATAGGCTTTTTAAATGGAGAAATGTTGATATTGATGGGTGTTCTCCCAGAAGTAATCTTCTGCTGTCTTGATGCCATCCAATGAATCTTGATGTAAAATTTAGGCACAGCCACCTAAGAGCAAAGCTCTGAGCCTCCTGTATTTTAAAGCCTGCCTAGGCCTAGCAGCTGAGAGTACTGTGCTCTGAGCAGGTGTTGGAGACCGAGGAAGCTCTTCCATCTGATGGGGTACCAGGGAATATCTAGATCCTGATGTAATAAAGTGCAATGTTTCCATAGTGGCAAAGGGTGTGTGGGTACCCAAGGACTAGCATATGACTGAGAACATGTGAGGGCACGGACAAACTAGTTCCTGACCAGCCATTCCTGCTTCAGTTTGACAGCTTTATGCCTTTGTGTCTCACTGTTCAGCACAAATAACTACCGGTATAAGCATGAGGATACTTGTATTCTCTTATCAGCAATGCAAGCTTAAATAAACACTTAAACATGCTCGGGGGCAGAGCAATACTCTGCTGTGTTCTGTTATGGGCAGAGCAGTGTGTCTGTCTACTGGTGGACTGTTGTTTACTGTCAGTGAAATTTAACTCATTTAAACTTGTGTGTGTTCCGTCATTTGCACGAAGCACCATAGACAGCCCTGGAAATGACCTTTCTTAATTGAAAGGGAACCTCTTGCTAGTCAAGTTCAGTAAACCTAAGCTGGCAAAACACTTGCTCTGGTTTGATGGCAATGAGAATTAAAAAAATTCAACAGTAAAGTTATTGCAGGACATCTTTTTCCTCCTAGTGATAAAACACATGCATTTGGACATTTGCTGGTTGAGAGAAGAATGAGGAGTTGAGGCATATCTGTTCATGTTAAAACCAGGGACAGTAATTTCTGAAATACATCTGGTGTCACCAGGCATTTGTTGGAAACAGCCTTCAATTGTGTACCGAGTGTGTAGGACTAGCTCACCAAGCAAGTAAATATGTTCCTGACCTGGTAGACCTTACAGCTCATGATTTAGGGTGTTCCTAAATCAGGATCAAAAGACATGAAATGCCCAAATGTTACTGATCTTGATTAAGCAAACAACAAATCAGTTTCAGCAACACGAAGCAGCTGAGCACAGGTCCCTTCTCATCATTCTGCAGGAACACTGGTGTTTATTGCAGAGCTCTCTGCAATCAAATGCTCTTAGAGCTGACCATGCTTTGTCATGCTCCTTAAATTAATCCCAGCTGAACTGGTCAAGGCCAGTACTATTTCTTGGGAAGCAGCTGACTGGATGAGTCTTTCTTCAGCTGAAGAGGAAGAACGAAATACACATCTGCTCAGCAAGTAAACATTTACTTGAGCTTGAACTTTGGGATATAACTTTTGTCTGAGTTGTGGCATGACCACAACCATATTGTATCACTGATCAGATAGGCAGGGATATTTAACAAGTAAGATGTATGTAGGTGAGAAATGTTCACAGAAAAATATGGAAACTTTTACAAGAAAATTGAACTGGGTAACTCTTTTATCCTGTTTCCTGTGAGGGTATTGTGATGCTGATGAATACTTTTAGTGCAGGTAGTTTAGACTATAAGCTGAGGATAAGTTGAGGATTGAGCCACCTGCCTAAATGTATTCCTCATCAATGGAAACTGAGTTTTGTGGAGATGAACAGTCTGTATAGAAAAGCTAATGTCTGCAGAACAGCTGTGCTGTTTGGCTGTATTCTGCTTCAGAAATTGTGTGCAATCTCTTGGGGAACACAAACTCAAGGAATATTGTCCTATTCCATACCATCCTTTGGAAAAATATTTTAACAGCAAAAGTTTTTGGAGAAAACAAATTCTTTTGCCAAACAAGGTGTTGCTGTAGTTAGATGTTCCAGGTTTTGATGGACTTAATGTTTATGCTTATTAGGAGCTAATTTACCTAAAGAAACTCTCTCCTCTCTGTCTCGTCTTAGTTACATGATATAAAACCAGAAGCTATTTTTGTTTCATTGCTAAATAAATTTATTCAGTCCAGACCTGTATTTTTATCAAAGATGAGTTGGTAAACAAGCTCAGACAGCTCCCAAGCAATTTCTATTTCTGGTTATCTAACAGGCATTACTTAACTGACATGGAAAAACACTGCTAAGAGGGAAATACTTCAAATGTAAAAGAGTGTTTGGAGCTTATATCAGAGATTTGGTCATTTCTCCCCTGTGAGTTTCAGTTCCTTCTATTTGTTGCATTGTACAAAGCATAGAAAAATTCTCTTGCTGTTGAGCATTGCAATGCTTGTGCTAATGAATCAGCAGTGGTTTTTTGTGCTGTGCACTCATGTGGCAAAAAGACTGCCTGTAGTGAGGTCTACAAGAGCTCAACTTGTGGTTAATGGCACTTGCAACTCGATCAGGATTGTGGATGAAATTGCAACAGCATGGCAACATTACACGCACATGGTTTAGTGTGGAGATCTGGTGTTAGAAGCTCACGTAAAACCCAGCATTTTCTCATCTAATGTTGAAAGCAGTGGAAAAGCAGCTCTTAGCAGAGGGCTGGAAGGTCGCAAATCACACGATAGTGCGGTGTTTTGCATTCCTGAGGCAGGAGAGAATTCTCAGGAAAAGCTGGCACATCTCGATGTTTTGAAAAACGTGCTTTCTTAACTCTCTTGACTTTGTGACTCCAATTATGAATATATGCCACACTTCAATGTGTTTTTATAGCTGTTCGTCAGAGAAATAACAGTCTTCTAAAACATTGTTATTTTCTAGCCTGGAGTCCTGATTAAGTGGCACTTTCCGGAGTGTGATGGTGACTTTAGAAGTTTGCTTGGAGGCTGTCACGGTCAGGGCTCTTGCAGGTTTCAACCTTCTGTTACCTGTGCAGAAGTGAGATTGCAGGAGGATCAAAAAGAATTTATCTCCACTGCACATGGGGATGCAGAAAGAAGGAGGTGGCTTCTACCTTGTGCAGGTGGCTGTTTGGTCAAGAGCATAGATGCAGGAGAGTGTACAGACAAATGAGAAGGAGTATTTTATATCTCTGAATTTTTATGGCAATGGAGTTACAGTGGACTACATAGAAGAACGAGGCAGGAATGTGAGTAATGGGAACAGGAGAGGATGATGAATAGCTGAAGACGGGCAAGAAAGCTGAAGGAGGCCAAAACAGATACTGGAATATATAGGGAGAGGTTCAATCAAAACTTCTTATTTACAGGCATTTCCTGATATCTTCCTGGTTATATGGGGATTTTTTTGTTGTTGTTGATTGTTTCACTTTGTTTTTTCCCTGCAGAAGCTGAGTTGACTTTGCTCATTGTGTGGTCAGTGCTGTCTAATGCTCCCACACAACCCCAGGCACAGACCCTGTCCTGCCCCTTCCCCAGAGTGGCAGCCCTTGTTTAAATGCCTGTTGGAGTGACACCACTGGTTGCAAGATTGCAAGGTCACATTGAGAAAAGAGAACAAATGTGTGTGATTCTGTCACTTTTAACCATTTAAATGGTACTTAAAATTCTCCTAACAGAGTATGTAATCCAATTTACAATTGCAGGAGATGGTAGAAACAATCTTTAGCTCTGTTATCTTCTGTGGTTTAGCTATAACTACTTTTTTAATAGTCAATCTGAAATGAAAACCTGCCCAATCCAGATCTTTATTCTTTGGCTGTCTTCTTAGAAACAGACCCTTATAAACATTATATTTTTGCTGGTGTTTGCTGCTCTCTTAAATAAATTTTACTGATTATTTCCTCCTCTATTAGAGCCAAATTTCAGCATCAGAAATATTAATGTTATTTTCGCTGTCAATATTACTAGGCCAGGGAAGAAGTTACCCTTTTTATCACTGCTCTTTCATTTGGGATATAAATATAAAATAGGTTGTTGGGTTTTTTTCAGATTGTAAAATGTTTGGCTCTGATGAATCCAGAATACCCTTATAATGTTGCACCTGTCTCAAAGGATTTGAAATTATACATTGAGGTCAAATTTAAGTGCTTAGTGAAACTTTTATTTTATGTAAACATCAGTGATGTTTCTTTGAATAGAGCTGCAAATTAAATGTACTTGCAGTTATTTGCCTTCTGGTCCTTTTATGTCAAAAGGGTAATTTAAATTCTTCCTTCCTTTTTTAGCTTGAAAATACTTTCATTAAACAAATGTCTGCTGTGTTGAGGTTTTTCCTGCCACATATGTGTTCAGATACTGATTTGATCATGATACGCATCAACAATTGCAATCTTAATCTTGCAATCTAGTGTCCTTAATGAAGATAACTAGTGTTATCTGTGTTGCTGTTTAAGTAACTGTATTTCCTCCCTGGACCAGGGGAGGTTTAGACTGGATGTTAGGAAGACCTTTTCACAGAGAGAGTGATCCCTCAGTGGAATGGGCTGCCCAGGGAGGTGGTGGAGTCGCCATCCCTGGAGGTGTTTGAGAAGAGACTGGATGGGGAACTCAGTGACATGGTCTAGATAATGGGATGGAGAGTTTGGTTATTATAAAAAAATAAAAATGACATGACCCCAAGATTAGCTCAGACAGATAAAACATGGTGCTCATGGCACCAGGGTTATGGGTTCAATCCATCTATGGGCATTCACTTAGGAGTTGGACGCGATGATCCTTATGGGTGCCTTCCAACTCGGAATATTCTGTGATTCTGTGAAGTGTTTGGGTTTGGGTTTTTTTTGTTTTTTTTTTAAATTCAGATCAGGCTGGAGTGATAACATGAGCATGGAGCTGTGTGGGACACTCCAGGATGCTTTGATACACAACATCCCTGTGCCTGACTCAATGCCCCTTTCTTTTTTGTCTAATTGCCTTTCGCTTTATGTAACTAAATGCCATTTAGATTCTGCTCTGCATCTGAGCCATTGCATAGGGTAAAAGAAACCATAGAAATACCATCTTGCAGTTCAAAATAATTTTCTCTGTGAACTACTGAATCAACAGGAAGGAGAATGCTCTACCAAACACATGGGGAAGCCACTCCATCCAAACTACATGTGCACAAAAGAAGCAGAACATACACACGGGAGGAAAACAAACTTCATCCCTGTTGGAAAGAACAGACGAGATGGCTTTGTAAGCAAATGAGACTTAGCATGGCCATGTACTTTTAACTACCTCTGAAGAATCTTGGGAGCTTTCATGTCTGGAAAGAGACTGAAAGGTGTAATACATAAAATGTTAATGATAAAAGGGGAGCAGGTGTTTTTTCTCTCTAAGTAATTCATAATTAATGTTCTCAAGGCTGGAGAATGTTAGGGAGTTTGTTTGGTTTTTTCCTTTCTTATGACTTGGGGAATTTTAGCGCACAGTAAACAATGGGTTTTCCATTCCAGTGAACAAACTGCTCAGGGCTCTCAAGCTCTAGCTTTTAGCCCATTAGATTGAGTCCTGCTGGAGTGATGGATGCAGCATCCACCATTCAGTTGGCAGACTGGTGTGTCTCCATGCTTAATTAGTCAGTGAAATCAGCTTGAAAGGCAGCAATTGCCTTGATAGAAGCACTGAGAGAGGCTAGTTGTCATGTGCTGGGGTTTTCATGCAATGAATATTTGGCTCCCAGGGGATGACAGCTGGCTAGAACCTGAAGCAGAGGAGGTAGAAGGAAGAGTGAGCATTTAGCCAAGAGATGTGGTAAATGCCTTGGAGGGCAAACAGGGTTTGGTTCTGTTGACACAAGCCTACTCACCATAGGGCACGGGCATACTAGAGCTGGGCAAATCAAACTCTGGCCTTGTGTTCTGAGCAGCTGAGTGCCTGCCTTGTCTCAGCACATGAAGTATCTATGACACAGCAATGTAGTTGCATAAGAAGATATAATTTTAAGTATTCTCAGTACAACTCCCAGGTCAGACACCCACTAGTGCTGGTAGTTTGGCTACATAAGGAACAGGTTCAAATCATGTACAATGTAGAGAAGGCCGTAGCCTGTGCCCACCTACTCCTTGGCTATTTATCAGGAAAGCCTCTGTAAGCTGAGTATTGGCTCTGATGACAAGCTATGCTAACAGTGTGATCTCCTTGCAGATAAGGAAAACTGTGTTCTGGGCTGCATTAGAAGGAATGTACTTAAGCGGACCAGGAGAGTTGTTTATCCACACCTATTTGGTCCTGGTCGGGCAGGACCCAGGATATTGGATCCAGTTCTAGGGATGCTGTTCCTCTCTAGCTGCCTCTGATTCTGTTCTCTGCTTTTATGTGCTTTGCAGTGGTCATTGCTGTTTGCAGTGGGCTGGAGAAGCATGAAATTGGTTTGCAGGTTATGTAAAGGGCTCTGTTTCCTGGCTAGCTCTTGTTTTTTGATCTTCATGTCTTACCTGTCTCCCTTTCAAGTGTTCCATAGAGGCTTTTAGCTAGCCCCACAGGGCTTGAGCTCAGCTGATGTAAATTGTTGTGTGTGTGTTTTGGTTAAAAGGAAAAAAAAAACCCTTCCTGGGTCCAGTCCCAGTGGAATCCTTGCTGCTAGATTCTAGGTGGCAGAAGGCCCATCTGCTCTAAAAGCAAGGCAACAGATATAACAACCACATTAATTAAAGCAACTCTTTCAGTGATGCCTGTCTAAATTGCACTCTTGGGTAACTGACTCTTTATTGTTATTATGCCTTTTCCATAACATCTTACCAAATAGATGACTTCCTTCTGCCTGCTGTTTTTAAGAATAACATTCTTTTGGATTGACAGAAACAGCTTTTGTCCATGTCCTAACAGAAAATCACCTGTATTAAAGTCCTCTAAAGTGTCTGGAGTTTATAAGCTGACAAGGCAGAAACATTTGGGAAGCAGCAAATGGAGTGTAAGGCAATTACAGTTTCCAAAATGAGAGGGCTTAAGAGACACCTACAAGGAGAGTGAGAGAAGCAATTGATGATGCAAGGAGATGAGCATTGCTAACCAGACAGCTTCTATCTGGGAGAAATGCCTGCTACCTGAGTCTGAACACCATCACTCCTTTTCTGTCTATTCCTCATTGTCCTGGATGGGAGTTCTGTTGAATGTGAAAACACTATATCCAATGGAGTTTTGTTGCTGTATCTTTGTTTTTCTTGTCTTGACATACTTCTTTAACTTGAACTTTGCATAAATTGGAATTGGTAGCAGTAAGAATCAAACCAAGAGTATAAAACTAAGAAACTGGGAGACTTAGAGTTATTCTTATTTTGGTAAAGTTCCGGTCTAACTGTAGTGATTCAGGTGATGTAATTACCTCCAGTAACACAACCAGATCCATACTGGAACATCTAAGAACATCCTGTATTCATCAACCTCACCAGGATTTTGGGATGCTTACTTGTTGGACTGGGCTCCAGCAGTATCTTCATACACCAGAGTATAATTACTTCATAAGAGCAGCTGGTCTGTGTGCTGTTTTGGGTGACTCTGGGGAGACGAGTGGGTAATGACTGAACTAACAAAGCTTCTGTCTTTTACGTTCTTGGTCTTGATCCTGTCAAGTATTTTATCGGGCCCTTAAATACACTAAGCATTCCTGACGCAGTACTGGTCCCAAACGTCCCTTTCCAACAAGGTTTTCTGGAATGCAAGGATACTTGAGCTGCTTGCTTGCAGTTCACAGACATGCTATTAAGAACAATATGCTGAAACCTTAAACAAAACCCTCTTAAGCTAAGGCAAGCTCCTAAGTTCTTTACTAATTTGCACTAGAAACACTCAAGTGAAGGCAGAGTGCCTGACACCTTATGTCAGAAAGCATCTGAATAACACCACATACGTAAAGGAAGCTGAAAGCCTGTACCGTGTAGTGCTCTGGTTTAGAACAAGGAAGATGGCTTGTGGCAATGCAAGACTTGAGCTAAGAAAAGCTGTGAAACTGTCACAGGCAATAAAAGATGGTTGGGCAATGGACTTCCTTGAACATGTTCCTTGAAAGGGCTGATGGAAGTGGCAGCCATAAAGCCGCACTATACTGTTCAGTGGCAGCTTGAGCAAATTTTTTTGTTTCTAATGCAAAAGCTGGCCTTGTCACAGTTATGAATGTTAACACAGGCAGTTCACAGTGAATCAGCAAAACAATTGCTAACAGAGGAGCAGTGAAAATATGCAGAGTAGGAGAGGAAGCAGTTCCTTCAGAGAATATTTGATAGGGTGAGCCCTTGTGCAGGGAACAGGAACAACCTGCAGACAGACGCCAGGTTTACAAGCAGACTCTTTGGTAACTCCAAAATTGTACATTTCCAGCCCTTTGGTTCTGCTGAATCAGCTCCTGGAGAAAACCAGTCTGTATCCTATGCCCAAAACTAGCTGTGTAATGTTAATTATTCACAGTAGGAGCTGCCTGAAAGTAAGTCTTTGGACTAAAACTAGCTTTTTCATAGCTCCATTGCATGAATTTGACTCATAATCTTATGGTTTGTACAGGGCTGTTGCAGACCACAGCCTGTCAGTGTTGTCACCGAATGTCTGTGCAAAACTTTAAAGCACAAATACCACTCACTGTAAAGAACTCACCTTCTCTGGAAAACTCTGGTTTTGGGTTGATTGGGGCTTGGAGATGTTCATGGGAACAGTCCACTCCTGCTCCAGATCTCATAATAATCCTTTTCCCCCTCAGTATTTAGTAACTTTTCCAACCCTCTGTGCTACAGAGATGCTGAACTCTCGAAGAATGCTTTCCCATAGAACCAGAAAAAAGTGCTTTTTTCTCTCTGGTGAAGTACCCAAAGGCCACTAAGGGCTGCCACCCTGCACAGCAATGCAGAGAGCCAAAGGTGAAAAAAGCTCTGAAAAAGCTGTAGACAAAATGTTATATTTTAGGGCATTCATTAATTTGATTTCCTTTGCTATTATTTAATTAAAATTCAGGAGTAGAATGGTGTTTGTTTGACTGATATGTTTCTGTGTGTGCTATGCTCCTAAAGCACATAAAAGGCAAAGACTTTCCAGCTTTCATCTCAAGCTTTGGCAGAGAGCAATTTAGAGAGGACCATATTTTTGTGGACTTGAAACCCAATGTTGGATGGGATTACAAAATCCAAGAGAAGTCTCGGACAGCGTGATGGAGTGAGAAAAAGGAGATTTTGGTAAAAGTGTACATTTTTGTTCATGTGTGCCTTATGGAGGGCACAGAATCCACCAAACACCTTTGATGCAGTGTTTATTGAAAAGCAAATCTGAAATGAACGTTGGGAACAGTTGTTGTCCTGTGGTTTGAAATGGTCACTTAGTATTCAGAAATGTACTAATTTGGGGGATGTTTGGTTGGTTGGTTTTTTCTTTGTTTGTTTATATTTTTGAATTTGAACACAATGTCCATTTTCAGACTTTCTGATATTTACTTTACTTTAAGTGACCTGGAGGGGTTTTTTTGTTTGTTTTGATTTTGTTTTGTTCTGTGAATCACTTTCACCATGATAAACAAACGTCTAGGGATGAATGTAAAAAAACCCCAAACTATTGGCTTTTGGACTTTGGATTAGGAGGTGAAAACAAACACTTCAGGAAACTCAATGATTGGAAAGAATATGAATTTCTAGTTGAAATTCACTTTTACTGTACTGTAAGGTGCAATACCTGATAACAGCAGTTAAGAACCTTTATCAGAGGCAGGGCATACACCTTAATGTGCTCAAAGACAAAGGAATTCCACTTTGCTTTGAGAATGAAGGACTATAGCTCGGAAATGCAGCTGTCAGCCCAGCCTCTAAAAGCGGACAAATATCGCCATCTTGAGGTTACTCTTCTGTATGGGAAAGTAAGGAAAGGCAGGAAATATTCAGCTACAGCTAATTAAAAATAAAAAAGCTTAAATTCTGCTTGAAAGGCTCTGATGGAACACAAAAACAAAGTTACTGCAACAGAGTGAACCTGATTTCTCTGTAGCTGTACTCTTTTCTTAAGAAGAAAACATTAATGAAAAACATTTGTCAGGCAGTCAGAATCCTATTGAAATAGTAAGTGTTCTTTTAGATAAAAGGAAAAAAGTCCAAGTGATATTTTAGACATATTTCTTAATTTTAAGACAGCCTAACTACCACTTGTGCCTTCATCTAAGAATGCTGCATTCACTCTTACAGGTGTAGCACCACAATAGATTCAGGTTCTTAGTAATTCCTAACATGTAATTTTGTGTGTTTTGACTGAATGAGATGATTCTTTTTTGATACCTGTAACTGTGTGTAAATTCTACTATGCCAAGCACAAAATACATCTAAAAATTCACTATGACTCTACTTTTTATCACCCTGATATACTATATACACATGGGGGTTGTTTGCCGAAAGTCTAAGCTGAAGGGGTAGAGGAATGTGGTCTGAAATATACGCCTGTCGCTAGATCTTTAACTTACTGAATTAAGCAATTCCAGGTCCAGGTGGCCAAACTGAAAACAATGTTGAATTTGAGCACTTAGAATGCTTATAATTTCAGCGCAGTGTTTGTGGGGTTGAAGTCCACAGGATTTCACAATACATCAAAGGCAAGCTTTAAGTGCTTGCCTCCAGACGAAACTAAAATATCACCTGAGAGCAATTTTATAACCCTTTCTTACATTCTTGGTCTGGCCACTGGCTTTCTGGTCAGCTTTGAACCAGTTGCTAAATGCCTGTATTTAGACCACAGAAGAGGTGATTTGCTACCTGAAATGCATAGATGAGATGAGGTACATGGTATATGCTGAATACCTTCAGAAAATGTCTTGGCTATGGAGATACCAACAACAGCAATTGGCAGGGTATTCAGAACAGCTGGGGAAGGCTGGGTGTATCTACCTTGCTGTGTGCTGGGGCTTCTCTGCAGGTCTCAGAATGCTGGATAAGTGCTGGCACCACCTCTCAAACCCGCCGCCCCTGCAGGAGCAAGTGCTGCCTGTGCTAGTTACATCATATCATCGTACTTTCAGAGGAATTCTATGTTTCTGCAGTAATGGCTGTGTGCAAGCAATGTACCATATTTACAGTTTTCTTTCTTGTGTGCTGAACTGCAAAAATAGTGTCTCAGCTTTTAACACACAGATTATCTATGGGAAAGACTTTGTAAAAGCCATCACAGTTTCTGTGTTTTTATAATGTAACACCTTCTCTCCTTTCTGTTCTGCATCCATCACACTTGTGTGTATTAACTACTGTGATTTTTTTTTTTAAATGGAGAATGGGTTTCTTCAATATCCCATTTAGTACTTCCATTTCTATTAAAAAAAAAGGGGAGGGACAAAACTCAAAATGGAAGCTTCAGAGATCCTGCTTGCTAAAGGTTTAGGGCCGATCAGGCCACGGTAAAGGTCTGACTAGTCCACTAACTTTTTTCTGACAGTCACTTGTAGAAGATGCAAAGAAAACAGTGTGAGAAGCACTTAAGAATACTTCACCATCTATTTTCCCACTCAGATTATCAAGTCTACTAATACAAGAGCAATGCAGACATTTTAATATATTTATCTATAGTGACATCCATACGACTTTGTTGTTTGGTTAATGAAACAGCTCGGCTATGACAAGAATCAATTTCATGGCATATAATGTAAAGAGAAACACTTTTCTTGATGGAGGCATTAGCACAAAAGGCTACTATCAGATATGCTAGTGAAGGGTTGAAAATACGCATCCTCGTTTGTGGAACTGTTACAAGACAAGGAGAGAAGGTGGAGATCCTTTAAGATGGAATCAAGACTAACATGAGAAGGAGGCAAACCATGTGTCTGATACCTGTCCTTTACTGCTGTTGGTCATGTGCTAGCCCTGGCCCTGGAGCTTACTGGCAGGTGACTATAAATAAGAACCCCTATCTTCCAAAAGAGCATTGCTGACTGGGCTGTGGCACTGAGTGGTTCTGGGGTGCTCTGAGAATTACTCATGTGTTCTGGTTTGACCCAGCAGGTAGCTAAACACCACAGCCATTTGCTCACTGCCCCACAGCTGGTGGCCAAATCCTCTCAGTTTTATTGTTCAGCATGGCGCCATATATTATGGAATATCCCACTGGCCAGTTTGGATCAGCTGTCCCACCTATGCCCCCTCCCATCTCCTTGTGTCCCCCAGCCCCCTTGCTGGGCAAGGACAGTATGAGAAGCTGCAAAGTCCTTGATTTCAGGTAAGCACTGCTCGGCAACAATGAAACTCCAGTGTGTTATAAACATTATTCTCTCCCTAAATCCAAAGCACAGCACTGTACCAACTACTGGGAAGAAAATTAACTCTATCCCCGCTGAAACCAGGACATCAGGGAACCCTGGAAGCTTTCAAAAGCTGTATGGATGTGGCACTTGGGGATATGGATTGGTAGTCCTAGCTTAATAGACGGACTTAATGATCTTGGAGGTCTTTTCCAATATTAATGATTCTATGATTGTTTGTTGAGTGCCTGGAAACGAACTGGGCAGCTTGTGAGAGCTGTGTCTTTTGAGTTTGTCAACCCAGATACAATGAAGTCTTTGAGACTATTTGTCTTAGAAGATGCACAACTAAGGTTAGAGCCATGTCCGTGAAGATGTAACTCAATTTTCCCTTCTAGGTCCCCGCCTTTTGCTCCTAGAAATCAGAGTGAAGAAGAACTGACTCATGATAATGAAATAACAGAAATCTCTTGTAATTTGTAAGAAAACAAACTAAATGGATTTGGCCCTTTTGTTTCTCTGTTCCTGCTTTCTGCCCTGTCGGGAAATTGTGAGCCTGTAATTGCTCTTGGACTGTGCCCTCTAGATGGAAAACACAGTGATTTAGTGCTAACTGCAGTATTGGTGAGTCTGAGAACTGATGTATCAACAATAAGGATTTAAAAAAACCTCTGAGTTTAGAAATTAATTTAGCTACTTTATTTTGTTCCAAGACTTTTAAACATTTTAGAGATCACAGTTTTCAACCTTGCTTCCGTAAACCTGGCTGCAGGATGCTTTATAGGGAAGTGGATCTTAACCAGAAGCCCTTATTTAAGGAAAAAGGTTAAGTATCCTGAGAATCTGGATAAATATGTTGTTGTCCATACTTGTGACTTCTATGAGCTTCCTCTTGTTTCCCTTTAAAGGAAATGACACATACTCCTCAGAGCAACTGTGTTCTAGTTAGAGCTGACTCTGCTTTTAGATGTGTTTCCATGTTCTTTGTTCCCCTAATCAGCTTGAAGACTGCAGGAGCTTAAGGAGCTGTACTAAGGGGCACAGGTTTGGCACAAGGCCGTGATCTGTTCCAGACCTCGCTGCTGCTTTGGTCAAGTCCTTTAAATGCTTTGTCCAGGCTCAGAGGGGAGCAAAACTACATTGATGGGTAATGAGGTTTTCTATACAGTGGTAGCAAAGGGCATTGTGGTACCTCAGTTGTTTGGGCCTTAGTCTGAGATTCCTGTTCCTGCCTTCTGGAAAACCAGGTAGCGCTGAGCTTTGCCTTTGTAGTTGAAAAGATTTCTAGTGCAGAGGCGTTTGCCTCCTGACGAAAGATAGGTAGAATTGCAGCTTGTTTGCAAAAGCAAGACACTGTCCTCATGGGAGCATGGGCTGTGCACAGGGATAGGAGGGGAGGAAGGGAGCGTGCAATGCTCTTGGTGCTCATTCTAAGCTGCTCACTTTGCATTTTTTCTTCCTCTTGCCAAATTATAGATCAAAGTACAGTCCTGAATATGCATGTTAGGAGAAAGCACTCAGATAACTTCTACTTAATTGTGTTACAGCCTGTTACTGCATTAAGACATAATTGTCAATTTCATTAGAGTTAATTGTGGCAATTTTAATGTCACTAACCAAGTGAAGTGTCCTGGCTGTAAGAAGCAGCACGTCATCTTCTTTTGTGTTATGGCCCACGTGTTACTACACGCCTGAGATCAAGACTTGGCTGACTTTGAGAAAGACAGATGTGATTTTAACAACGAACGATGGGGTTTGACACAGCAGTGACTGAGTGATATTTTGAATCTCTTCAGGCAGGAGGTTAGAATGGCTCTCCAGGGCTAACTTATCTGTGGTGAAGCTTAGATACCTGTGGTTCTTTTTTGTAGTGCTGGATCATTGGGTTTTGGGGTTTGTTTGCTTGTTTTTGTTTTTCCTTTTTGTAAAGAGTAGCCTCTTAGCTGCACTATTGAGGTATTAAGTAGTTAAGCAATCAGCTCCCAGAACTTTCCATGAATATTGGATTGTTTTGGTTTCACATTTCCAGAGGACTTGTTGAGGCTGCTTTGGTTTTGAATGATGCCTCACATGAACAGGATGTGCACTCTCACCAAAAGCTCCCTCTGGTTCGTTGTGTGGACCATGCGGTGATTCGCCACTTTGGATCAGCATGAGGTTTTGAATGATTAAAACCAAGCCATGGTAGAAATGAAAGCATGTATAATTTATACAGGTCAGTTCATTATATTATATAACCTTATAATTATTTTTAGCACTGTTGACTCTCTACAAAAGACAGAATAATTAGATGATATCTTTGTTTAAGTATAGGGTACTACTACTTCTGCTTCTGATCTGGGAGAGGAAAAGGTGCTAAATGTGATTTAGGAGGTACTTAAAATTGTATAGCAAATCTGCTGTTAGAAAAGCTGTTATAAAATAGTCACTTAAGGCTGAAATTAACTGTTTCATCTCAACAAAGGCTTCTAATGGTTTTTCGTGTCCATTTCCCTCACAATTAGGCAGAGGCAAGAGTGTGTGATTCGAAAATGTGCTTCTGAATTGAAAGAATTAGCAGGTGTTACTGGGAAGATGCAACTAAGTTTGACCAACTTATTTTCCTTTTTTTTTTTTTTTCCTTTTCCTCATTAACCACTTTGGGCCCATACTACTGAAGTGTTCATCCCTCTATGAGATCCTAGTAAGGCTGCCAGGGGGCAGTGTCTGTGTGAGAGGGAGGGAGGGAACATGCTGCGTGTCTGCATCCACAGGGGAGCATCTCCTGGGCTTTAACAGGCAACCAGACAGCCAGTTTTCCCGCAATGCTATTTATTTTTCTATGAGTTTTTTGAGGCTTTAGTGAGATGTCCCTGCAAAGGGCCTGTGGTGGCACTGAACCAGTGCTCACTGCTATGGCCAGCATCTGACACCTCAGTGATGAGGCAGTGTGGGCTCTGAGGCTGTCCCAACTGGGTGGTACTGGATGGGGCTCGTAGCCGCAGGATCATGGTGGGACGCACCTTCCGCAGCTGGCCCACTCTGCCCAGCTGAGCCAGGAGGGAGGAGGAGGTTCAGCACCACAGAACTAGTTGCCTTTCAAGGGCAACAGGCACCATCTGTGCTATGGTGTAACCCCTCCTTCTGGATGAACACGTAGGGTTGTGTGCAAGCAGACGGCGATGCTGCGCCTCATGCTGCTGCCTTGAGAAGCACAGTGAACAGAGCTCAGAGAACCAAGGTTCATCCAATGCTGCTGGTTCTGAGCATTTCCAGGCCTAGTTCAGTCAGTGAACAACTGGCTGTCTCTGCCACTGCCAGCTCTGTTCGCTCTTTATGAGCAGCATTTACTCCCACAGGGAGATGCAGTTTCCTGCAGCTGTGGATGTAAAAAGTCATGCATTGGCCAGGAGCAGATGCTTTGGGAAGAGCATGAGTGCAAGGCAGCATTACTTAACCTGGGCAGGGAAGACTTGTGTTTTGCAGTTCAGAAATCTTGGGTTACCTGGGCTGTGAGCGACTGATTGATTGTTCTACTTTTTTATTGCTTACAGCAGTGGGTAACTTGGAGTAAAACCTTATTTCACTAAGCACGGTCTTTCCTTGAAATAACTAGTCTAAAGACAAGAACTAAAAATAGGGAAAGAAATGTAATATTGCCAAGAAAATGCAATGGGGTGGGATACTATTGTCTAACTAGTGAGCCTTGCAGACCCTTCCTACAGGCCTGAGTGCTTGCTGCAGTCCTGTCTACAAATTAAACCAAGTACCAGGACAAGGTCGGTTTTTCCATGTTGTTCCTTTGTCAAAAGACTGCATTAAGACAGCACAGTTTGGCAGAGGCAGGAGGTGGCCTTTCAGCTGGAGTCCTGGCTTTGCAGCCAGCCGAACTCGTGATCTGTGTACAGCCCCAGGAGTCAGTGAGGCAGAGCAGGGCGAGGTGGTGCCTTGGGCCATGGTGAGTTGTCTCAGAAGGTCAGTGCTAGTTACAGGGAGGCAAAGCTGCCTCCACTTGGAAAGTGGGGAAGTTTATAAATGCCGTCCAGATTAGGAATCAGCAGTGAAGTAACAAATCACCTCTGTAATTGGCAGCAATTGTCGTCATCCCAATCAGCCCTGACCTAACCAGCCATATGTTTCACAGCACCTATTTGCATTCTGTGGTTTCCTTCAGTCACGGTGTCACTCATTCCCGAGATTGCTCTGCCAGCAGCTACATGATGCCTGGGAATGCCAGAGCAAGAAGGAAAATGACATTTTGAGAAACATGTCATTTTTTTTCAACACTACAGAACATCCACCCATCTGTCACAAACACATCTTCTTTCCCAGCACACCGGCATCCCTGTCTCAGTCACTCTCAGAGTACAGCTCAGTACAGAGGAATTTTTCAAATTAATTTTATCACTCATATGCCAGTTCACATTACTCAGGAGGGCTAGGATGACTTTCCTTTCACCCCTCACCATGAGGTTTGGGTTTTTATTTTAAGATTATCATAGAGAAAAGAGCAGTAGAAAATATAACTGGGGAGACAGTGCTGAAGTGTCTCTGGAAGACCAAGCTCGCTTGCAGGCAGACTGAATGTCAGTATCCTGATGGAAAATGTCAGATTGCAGAATCAGAGGTGGAACACCTAAAGCCACGCACAGCTGATTGCTCTTCACATCCTCGCACAGTCTTTTTGTTTGATATTCAGCCTGGTATCTCTGATCTGTATTAGAAGATGCTGATCCCCTACAGGAGAAGAGCCCACATGACTTGCTTGATGAGGTGTCACACCAATAGCAAACCAAGTAATCTTCATTCTATTGATTCTGGAAATCTTGTTCAGCCCAGTAAAACACTAGTTGCAGTGCTGCTTAACTTCTTGGGGTCTGATCTGTGTTTTTCAGTGTCACTCTATGCCACCGTGAAAAACATTCAGTTAACGGTGGAATGTGACTGTAATGAAGTGTCAGTTACACAGGAATTAGTGATAACATGCTGCAACGTTCTTTGTGCATGAAAATACAGTCTCAGGTGTGCCTATATTACCAGAAATACTTTCAGTTCAGATTTACTTGAAATTTTGGTTCATTAAACTGTTAGTAACTCTCAAAAAAGCATAATAAGGGGAAAGCATTGATTAGTAGCCTCAGAAACTGCAGGTATGTTTACATCATGCTCTATGAACCAGAGCTAGCTCTTTATTTCTAAATGTTTTTTCACTCATTACTGACATGCTGATATTTTATAAAATTCAGAGATGTCTAAGTTTCACTATTGCATCAAGTCATGCTAGAAAATTAACATTAATACATAGGAGTCTAAAATACATAGAAGTCTGAAACAGAACAGTTCAGAGAAAAGGCAATCTAATTTTCATAGAGTATTATACACCTTGTGTATAAGTTGGTATTTCTAAAGTTACCTGGAGCGACTCCATTGATATGGAACTATTTTTTAAAGAATAACTTCATTTAAGCAGATATAAAGAATATATAGTGCACACACTCTTACCGTAAAGATCAACTTGCTGATTTGTCTGTGAATTATTTAACTTGTTCAGATGTTTCTACTCGTGTTTTTCATCCAGTCCCTTACTGCCACCTTCAGAAATATCTCATTCACTGATACAAGGTTTTTGCTTTATCAGTCATTTGTATGTGTGTCTTGGGTATCTGTCTATCATTGTTGAGTTAGAAATCAGACATAACAATACTGGAGAAAATTCACTGTCCTTGTGTCTCAGTCACCTTGAGTGCCAACTTCTAGATGTGGGAATGCTTTTGTCAATCTGAGAGTGCTGCTATTTTGTCAGTGAGATAAGATGAAAACTGGGATTAGTAAGGTAGACACAAGACCTATCAGGCAGTTCAGTGTATTCTAGGTTCATTCTAGGTTTGGATGACTATAAAATATGGGAAAAAATCAGAGACTTTGCCAACTTGAGGTTTTTTTGAGCATCTGCATTTATCTGTTTAAAAAGGCCTATGGCATTGTCTGATCTCTGCCTGAGAAGAGACAAAACTGAAACATCATCATTCAGTGACTAAGTGATTGACACAGGGAGCACTTTTCCAGTCACCAATGTCAACAATACTTTGAATTTAATAATTTAAAAATAAGATATTTATGTATTTGACTACAGAAGATGGAGGGCCCTGCTGTAAGCTGCTGGCCAGAAGATGTATTCATGGGAAGGAGTGAACAACACAAAAGCTATAGTAGCAAACGCTGAACCGAGAACTCAATCTCCATGTTCTGGTGATTGTCTGTCACAGCAATGTGTGCTGACTAAGCAGGCCAGAATGTGAAAACAGCACATTCAGAATTTGCTACTTTTATAGTAATAAGTCTGTTACCAAACTGCTAATCAAATCGTATTTGCTTCAAAGAAAAGTGTGAAGACAGCTTTTCTGCAATAGAAATTCCAATATCCATCACCTGGATACGCTACCCAAAGAATGAAACATCCTTCAAATGTCCTGAATCCTTTTATATGTATATTTCACTTCTGACTAAATCATTACAAAAAAATTCTAGTCATCTCTGCTAGCAAAGCATAATTCTTATTAACTTGGAGAATAAGATGCAGCAGTCTTACTGCCTGAGAATATCTTTAAAGATACAGAAAATGCTTTACGCCAGGTTATTGAGTGCAGCTTTTAATGAACTGTCTGAGTGAGAAACAGAAGGATTGATTGTGGGGGTTGATGTTAGGTAAGTAAGTACCTGTCAGATGGAGTTTGTGGGAGCAGATGGTTATTTGTCTGAGGTCTGGAGTGGAAATATGTAGAAAATGCTGATTGTTAAAAAAAAATTGTAATCTTTGGCATTGGGCTAGTGGTTGTAGTTTCCTTATCCTCTCTTGGGCTGGGCGAAGAGAGTGCCACAGCCCAAGAGGTGGCTGCCACAGTGACAAAGGTCAGGAATTCGATTTTGAATCTTTCAATAGCATTCTCAGAAAACAGCTGGTGCAGTGCAGTGTGCTGAGAGCCCATGGGCAGACCACTGCAATGGGGGGTGCGAGGACCATCCCAAAATGTTGCATTGGCAAATTTTCAGACCAAAAAGCCAAAGGACAGTCCAGAGAAGAATGTACTGGCTTCTACAGTGGTGGGTCTTGACTTCTCAGGAAGACAAGTGGAAAAGTAAGTCTCTTATCTCATTCTCCTGCACAGTGTCCAAATGGACCGAGCTGCTCCGGTGTTTTGAAACATGATATAGAAGGAAATGGCCCTCTGTTCATGACCCAGACACAATTAATGCATAGCTATGGATAATTTTTTTTTTGGTACAAATAAACCTGATGCCTGATCTTATTTGATAAAATAAGCTTTTGGTTCTCTGATTTAAATACTTCCAAAGACTGGTCACACAGACTCCCTCTGATTTCCCCTTCCAACTGGTCAGGATAGAAAATGTTGGTTATTGAAAAAGCTTTGTGACTTAGTTCCCTCATGTTCATCCAAAAACACTTAAAGAATGTTTTTTAATAGAAATAATTTTTACATTTTGATTTTAGAGGAAGAACAGACTTATTCTGAGAAGTTCAATTTATTCCGGCTTAAGCAATTAGCTGGTTAATCCAAATGCTAAATGTACATGCACGTAACTTAATTCAATAATGACCTCTCTCAGATGAGTCCTGAAGGAATGTTGTAAACGTCTTTATTTGCTTTTCTAATTTAACAATGAACAACCTGCAATTAAGAGTTAAAGTAACTTCATCTGAGCTTCAAATGGGGTGTAGCCAGGGAAGGTATCTGGGACAGGAAGGCTGTAACAGACAGAAAGATCTCTGTCATAAAAAGAGGAGCAGTGAAAAAGGATTCCACTAGGCTAGGAAAAGAGGAGGAGTATTATGGGAATAAAAAGCTTTACATGTTGATTCAGGGAGCAGCACATGAGAAGGAAGGCAAAAGCTCTCTACAGACATTCTGCAGCTGGAAGAACTGTGTCAGAGAGAAGCAAGTTCAAGGATCAAGTTAAATGTGGTCATTAAGAAGTATAAGTAATGAAGACGATTTGACTAATAGTAGTTCAAATGTGGTGATTTAAGCTAATGAGAATAGTAATATGACCAGGAAAGATAAAGAGAGAGAATGAGATGAAATTTATAGTGCCTTATTTATTTGCAACTTGTGCTGTGTAATCTGTTACCCATTTTGCATAAACTGCAAAACAGTGGAGATAAATAATTCTCTTGATTATTTATTTTTGTTACCAGTGGCTTGAAAAGACGTTACAAGTCAGAAAATATTACACTGTTTATTCACTCTTGTCTAGATTCAAAAGATCTATTTTCATTCAGTTTCTGTGCCTCTCTTCAAAGTCGTCTCTTTCCAAGTGTATTAAAAATTGTTTTCTATAAATACTTTTCATTGCCTCTGGTGACAGCTCTCAGCTTTTTCTCACATACAACCTTAGCAAAGGAATCCCTAAGCAATCCTAAACATAAATACATCACGAGGGAATGTTTTTATTCAAAGAAAAGAGGCAAATGCATTAGCTTCCTATGAAATACCATACTGCAGGTTCTTTTAAATCTTTTGTTGGAGATGTCTCATCTAAGTTTCTGCTCCCACTACCTGTATTTTTGTTTAACCTCATTGTTTGATGTTTACCACAGCAAGTAGTTGTGCCAGTACCAAGGGAATAGTGCCCAGATGGCAGAACTGAGCAGACCAAGGGTGTGACTGTGCGACTGCTCACGCTGAGCCTCAGTGTCCAGCCTCCACCAATGTTCCACTCCCACCACGTGCCATGGAAGGAGCTGCTGGCATGCTCTGCTGGCCAGTTAAGGGAGCCTCTGTGGCCTAGCAAGGTACTGGGGGTTTTGGGCCATAACCTCTGCCCTTGCCTGTTCGGTGGCCAGATGTGGTGGAGAAGACAGAGTGATCCTCTCATGAGGTCAGGCTGTCTCCACAACCTCTGAGGTTTCTGATGGCACCAAGGGCACTAGAGCTTCTAGTGTACTGCAAGGGTTTTTATTCACTTCTTAATGGACACCTAATATACAAGTTGTAGTTCTGTCAATGCCAGTTAACGAACGGTAAATTAGCTTGTTTTACCTAATGCAGTGTCAAATTCGACGTCTGGATGCTCCACAGAATTTTTCCTCAAGACAAGTTACTACATATGTGAGTAGAAAACAGCTGTTGATGCTACAATGATGGACAGATGATTAAAACATGAACATGTTGTTTGGCTTGCATCAAGAATAGAGTGGCCAGAAGAACTAGGGAAGTGATTGTCCATCTGTACTGGCCACTGGTGAGGCCACATCTCAAAATCCTGTGTTCAGTTCTGGGCCTCTCAGTTCAGGAGTGACACTGAGGTGCTGGAGCATGTCCAGAGAAAGGCAGTGAAGCTGGGGAAGGGTCTGGAGCACAAGTCCTGTGAGGAGCAGCTGAGGGAACTGTGGATGTTTAGCCTGGAGAAGAGGAGGCTCAGGGGAGACCTTACAACTCTCTACAACTGCCTGAAAGGATGTAGTGAGATTGGGGGCGGTCTCTTCTCCTGGGCAACCAGTGACAGGACAAGAGGACATAGTCTCAAACTGTGCCAGGAAGGTTTGGGTTGAACATCAGGACGAATTTCTTCACAGAAAGGGTTGTTAAACATTGGGATGGGCTGACCAGGTTGGTGGTGGATCCACCATTCCTCGAGTTTTTCCAGAAATAACTGGACATGACACTTAGTGCTGTGGTTTAGTTGACAATGTAGTGTTCTGTCAAAGATTTGTCTTGATGATCTTGGACGTCTTTTCCAACTTAAATGGTTCTGTGATTCAATGTTTAAGTATCATACTTTAGATTTAGACACTAGTCAATTTGAGTAGTGCTGTGTTAAGAGTTCTTTTAGTCCATTCTAACAATGAAGAAAATTTGTAGAGGTTTGGTTAGGCTGTGTGATTAAAGCAGATAGTGAAATTGCTGAATTTTTGTATGCCAGGCTGCAAAATGTGTAGGCTGCCAGAACTGTAATACTAGGAGGGAAAATTCTTATCTGGGACATTGTACTACAGTGCACTCGTGAAAACCATGCTGTGTGGTTTATATAATTTTCTTCATCGAAGAATGTAACAAAATGGTGTTCCATGGCAGATCATAAAAAAATATTTTTTTTTACTTTATTTAAAAAACTTTGAGCAACATCTGAAAATGTAGCCTGTAGATGTTTGGAAGATAAGACAACAGTAAGAATTCAGACTGGAAGTTATTCTCTCTGATTAAATATTTTTCTCTATAGATTAAAGAAAAAAAAGTGAAATGCATCCTTATTTTCTATTCTTAAATTTTCTTTTTGAGTTTCACTCTTGTCTGTAATTGTTTGAACAGACAAACTATCATCTTCCTCCTGAAAGTTGTAACTGTGCAGAGATTTATAGCACTCAGTTTATCTCAAAGAATATCCAGTTTTGCAACTGAATTATGACAGAAGTTGTAGACTCTTACTTTTACTGCTGTAAATTGAGAAAACTAGCATCCTGGAAAAAAATATAATTATATATCTATTGGAAAAAGTTTAAAAGAAAGTACGTGAAGGAAAGTCCCAAGAGTTTCCTGATGAAATGCAATTAAGAAATAATTATCATGAGAAACCAGTAATAACCAGTAGCACTATGTAGGAATGAAAGCAAAAATCACTTACAAAGGCCCATGTCTGGTTTTTCAAGGTGCGTGATGTTGTTTTCTTTCTTTAAGTATACTATTTCCATAATCATCTAAACCTTTGGAGTTAAAAGCCATACTTTGGCTGCTATCCAGGTTTTTCAAAGCACTGTATGATAAAAACCAGTATTATCTGTGACACTTTACTGTAAGATTATATACGTGAGGCTCTTGCTACTTTAAACTGAAAGAGCCTGAGAACAGCTTGGCAGAGTGGTTTCTGATTTAGGTATGCATATCAGCATTTCACATGCACTAAAATATAGCATTTGCTGATTTGCATGATGATGCCCGAGCTGAAAGATATCAATTTAACTGCCACTGGTTTATTGGCTGTTGGATCATGCTTCTATTTATATTTTATAAAAATGAAACAGTTTTATCAGTCTGGTACTTTTTTTATTCAAAGACACCAGCATATGGAAACTAATGTGACTGTTCTCTTCAGTATAGTACATCATCATGTGCATGAATATTGCTGAAACACCATACCACCTAAATTTTGTCATTGGTAAACGCAGAATGCCATGGCTCATCTTTGTGCCTAAATCTGTGCCCCCAACTAGCAGCCCTGTTGATGATCATGACTGTGAAGGCCACAAGTCCAGCCGTGTAAATACCTTGTCACAGGGTGAGGTTTTCTTGCTTTTTCACTTGCTGCAGAACCTCTGAATATTCAATAAGGAGGTGCTTTGCAGTGGTTGTGTAGCATGGAGGTTGGGCACGTAATGCAAGGGAGTTCCTGTTTGCTGCTTTTCCAGAAGAAGCCTCCAGATTTGAAGTACTGTGTTGATTTCATTCAGGCACTAGAAATGCTTCTGTCTCTGGAATTCAGCCAGTTTTTAATCCGCGGTGCCACTTGATGGTGCTTCATCAGGCAAAGGGCTGAGCTGAAAGGATGTGAAGGACGCGCAATTAAACCATGTCACAGAAGTATTTATTCATATGGCTAAAACCAAGACAAAGATGTAAAAAGAACCCCATCATCTGGTAGCTGGAGCATTGCAAGAACTGGTATACCTTCATATCTGAGGGAGAGTGCAGCATCATGGCCACCAAAGGAGTTTAAATTTCAAATTCCTGAGTTCAGTTGAGTGAATCACGTTTAAAGGCTCTAAAAAATGTATGATAGAACAAGCTCTTCTGGGTGTTCCTTATTTAGAGCTAATTAGGCTACCTTGACCTGCAAAGAAATTAGAGTAAGCGTTGCTGGGAACAAAGTATTTTTATTTCAGTTTTTGTCTGGAGGGACAGTTTTTGCATGGCACCCTTCCATAACATTTGTCTTGTTACATATATTATTTTTATCATGCATGTATCATTTTGATTTACTGATTAGATTACTGTAGCTCTAGAAGGTAATCAGGCCACTTGATTATTCACTTTTTATAGCCACAGTAGAATCTGAGAGGGGGAAACAACCCCCTCAATTAATCCTTAAAATCTTCTGAGCAATCTGCTTTTTCCTTTGGTCCCATTCCTCTTTGTTGTGTGTCTGTGATAAATGGGGACCAGAGAAATTAATTAAACTGGATGTTTTTGAAAACTTGTTAGTCTCCAAACCACCAATCTGGACTGTTTAGTGTGACAAAAATAGAAAATACTGGGCTTAAACTAGACAGGTTTTAAAACTGGAATCTTTGTACAGGCAAATGAGAACTATTACAGTGTATGCATGCAAAAGAGAAATATTTGCTGACACATTTTAAAAAAATAATGATTCAAACACTAACACACTACTAACAGTGTTAAAAACTTTATGCACATACGTGTACATTGATTCATTCCCATAATTAGTTGACCTATTTTTAAAATATGAAGTCAATACGCAACATTTTGTCTTGGTGGAAGATGTGAAAGCATTTAGGTTTTTTGTTTGGGGTTCACTGGTTTCTTCCCTTGTTTGATTTTGTGTTTTGTTTTTTTTTTTCCAAATTACAGTGAGGTAGGAAAAATTCTCCCCTTTACTTCAAACTGTTGTGGTTTGACCCTGGCTGGNTGAATTTGACCTTACATGTATTTATTTTTCACAGCTGTCTTTCACTGTCTTTGAGAGCAAGTGAAGTCTTCACGACAAATATTAAAGTCTTTTTTCTTAATCACATTTTCAGAGATGGATACCAGGAAAAAAAAACTAGCAGCATTTTCCAACTCTTTTGGAAAAAGAGGGAAATGGGGAAATGATAAGTTTCTGTTGCTCTTTGGAGGGTAAGTGAGCATCTTGAAGTGATGGGCCAAAATTATCTCCTCTTACAGTGCAGTGGACTTGCAGTTTGCCGAGTGTGTACCTGCCTTCTGCTCTCAGTGCATGTCCAAGGGGAAGATACATGTATGCGAATGAAATTCCAGCCACTGGTTTCAGGGATGACCTCCCTGTGAGCTGCTGAGTCATCTCAAAATACTGACTAGGTTTCTGAACATTGTGGGAATCTTCAAATGTAACTTTTGAACAAAGAAATGACCAATAGTTTGACTAAATACCCAGATTTGTCTTCCTTTTCCATAGACCCATGGAGAGCATACTGACAAAACCCAAGCAAAGGCCAGTGAATGTGACAGGTACCTGTTATTCTATGTACAATCAAGAGCTCATCAAACTGCTTCCTCCCTCCCTCTCCTTAAAGCTCAGTGCTCAGCCCTGCCAGAATGAGTGAAATTAACTACAAATGACAGGGTGACTTTTAGGGCAACTCTTGGCATGCAGTTAGTTTACATGTTCTACTACTTAAGGATCTGCCCTTCAGTAGACAGCAAACGCATTAGAATGCTAAGGGAAGATTTTGTATTCTTTCTTGAAACACGATGATCATTTTGAATAAAGGAGTAATTATAGTTGTTATAGTCAGCAGAACAATGTGAAGTCATTTCTCTTAGAATGATATGCAACCACTTGTCATCTTGCCATTCAGAGGAACCTTTTAAAGTGTCATAGTAGTTACTTTCTAATTGCATAAATATTAAGTTGCTGCAATACAATTAAGACAGTCATATTCAGGGAAAGATATTCTTGAGTTTGGATTTTGACTGCACAGCCCAATTGCACAAAATCTACATGTTACTAGAAAAAATACAAAAATAATATTCCATGTAAGTTAGATTTCTTACTTAAATTGTTGTTACGAAAATCTCCCACCAATCACCCCCTCCAATCTTGGTATAATATTGTACTGTCCACAGTAATTAATAGTAACCCATTTAAAAATGTAAGTAATGGAGAAAAGAAAACCCTTATGACAATAAATAAATTACAGGCCACAATGTGTAGGGAAAGCTGTATTTTGCTCCAGTGATTTGGGGGTTCTCCATTTGCAGGAGCTTACTGCCCTTGATGGATTCTCTCTGCACTTACACTGAGTCAGCACTGGGAAGCAACAGGGTGCTCGACCATTTTGAATGCATCATGCTAAATATTCTAAAATGCTTGAACATGAAAATCACATACCTGCTATTGCTGAACCTCATTTTGACAAGTCAGATAATTGTATGTGATATTATCCCTCTGGTTGTTGCTGAAGGCATGTAGTACAGGAGGTCAAATTTTTAATCCCCGTTATCTCCGTGTAAATCTATCGAAAGTTTAACGACTTCAGTAGGCTTCCTGGTGAGATTTTCTCTTGTTTAACAGGGCAGAAGTGGGATTATGTCATCATTTCCAAGGCCAGTGCTCCTGCAGACTCCTGTGCTGCTCCATGCTGGCTGCAATAATGGCACCACACAGCTCAGCTGCATCCCAAAAGCAGAAGTGCTCCTTGGCATTTGAGCTCCAGCTCATGGGATTTTTGCTGTCTCCCTCCTCTCCAGCTTCTGCAGGCTGACAACACTCATCAGGATGCTGTATTATAAAAATAGACTGGTTACTAAGACATCAATAAGTCAATTCATTTTGAAACAATACATTAATTTTTTCGTGGGCAATCTTGGAGGAGTGGATAAATTGCATGAGAAAAACCCAGGGCTGTTTTCATAGAGTATCAGCTGGGCTTTCAGCTAGACCCTTGAGAAATGTGGTAAGTAAAGCTGCTATGCTCCTTTTTCTGTGAAATATGCTCAAGACCTTGGGCTCTTAAAGAATCTTTGCCAAAACCCGCTACTGTTGGGTGTACCCCTGCTGAAACCACCCTGTTCCCAGCTACATGACATCACACAGCCTTTTCCACAATAAAAAAGGAAAATATGCAGTTTGGGCATTGAGACACCTTTAGGCAGACTATCAAGGCAGTGCTGCCATCAAAGGTGTTAAACCAGCTCTATGTCCAGAAGGAATATACCCTGAAAACAGGGAATTATTGTAGTTAGTACAATGTTGCATTAATCTTGAATGGTGGTGTGAATTTATCGGTATGTATTTATGTCCAGGTGTGAGATGTGGATAGGTGGGCCAAATCACAGAATCACAGAATATTCTGAGTTGGAAGTGACCCACAAGGATCATCGAGTCCAACTCTTAACACTGTTTCCCTGGCGGGAATCAAACCCGGGTCTCCCACATGCCAGGTGCGGACACTTACCACTGTACTAGAGTGATTCCCTCCAATGGCATGGGGTTCAACAAGTCTAAGTGCCGGGTCCTACACTTCGGTTACAATAACCCCATGCAGAACTATAGGCTGGGGATGGAGTGGCTGCAGGATGATCAGGTGGAAAGGGACCTGGGAGTGCTGGTTGATAGAAAACTTAACATGAGGCAGCAGTGTGCCCAGGTGGCCAGAAAAGCCAATGGCATCCTGACCTGCATCGGGAGTACTGTTGCCAGTAGGACTGGGGAAGTTATTCTCCCCCTGTACTCGGCACTGGTTAGACCTCACCTTGAGTACTGTGTTCAGTTCTGGGCCCCCCAGTTCTGGGATGTTGAGATCCTTGAACATGTCCAGAGACAGGCAATGAGAATGGTGAAGGGGCTGGAANGAAGACACAGTCTTAAACTGCATCAGGGGAGATTTAGACTTGACATTAGAAGGAACTTTTTCACAGAGAGGGTGATCTCTCAGTGGAATGGGCTGTCTAAGGAGGTAGTGGAGTCACTGTCCCTAGAGGTGTTTAAGAAAAGGTTGGATGATGTACTTGGTGACATGACCTAGATATTAGGGTAGTGTATTATAGGTAGGATGGTGTGTTGGTAGCAGGATGGCAACAGGTTAGGTAACAGGTTTGGCTAGGTTAGGTAATAGGTGATAGGTTGGACTTGATGACCTCTATGGTCTTTTCCAACCTTTACTAATTCTGTGATTTTGTAATTCTGAGACTACTTCTTGAGGGACAGAGTAGCCCACGGGTAGCTCGGATAGGATAGCATGTAAATGTTAAAAAGTTATCTCTTAAATCATATACCCACACCAATAAATGTTGACTATAGGAATAAGGAGCTGCTTTGTGAAAATGTGTTGGAAAACTGAAGATTGTCTAGAGAGCCTACCGCAAATTACCTGACACTAAGGCTGTTAATTAAGAGTCTGAAACAAGCACTATGTTTAAAAATACTAGTCATGATATTACTAACCTATTTTTTTACAAAACATGTCAAGGATCTTTACTACTCAGAGTAGATGAATGAAAAATTATGCACTTTGAGATTTATGCTTATGCTTTCTCTGTTTAATTAGAGACTCACATCACACTTTATGATATTTTTTGTTAAATTTCCTGAAATCCAGCTTTAATGATTTAGACTTAAACTAAAGCTTACTTTTATTTTGTGCCTTATTTGGTGCCTGCAGTAATGGTGGGATTGATGGGCAGGGATATGAGAGCTCACTGAGCAAAACAAATGGAAAAATTTGCTAAAGAAGAAAGAAAGTAATTCAGTAAAGAAGAAAGCAGGGTCAGCTTATCAGAAAGGTCAGAAAAGTTCTCTTTGAGGGATTTGTTTGACCATGACATAAAGACCAAGTACTTGCAAGGAATACTGAAACTTAAGTGTAGATGGGATGTGCAATACAGCAGTTTCTTACATCAAAAGTGAAAATTGGTATTTTTATCTGCATTTTTTGATTAATTGCATTTTTTTCTTTGCTTCACTGGGACGCTGTCTTTCCACCCAGCAAAATTTTATAGTGTTACACAAAACAGCAGGTGTGGTGGGGCATTGTGAGTAATCAACTGTACAAAACCAAGGAGGATCTATACTTTCAAACTGCACATTATATTATAAGACAGCTACATGAAGAAAGCAGTACAGCAGTGTTTCTGGTTCAGAAAAGTATGTGAGGCTTTGCCATTTTATTTATTTTTTTAAAGTGGAAAATGAAATGGACAGTCTGACAGGTATAGTCTATGATTGTGTTTAGGAATGAGAAATGTATCCCCCCACTGCCTGTTCACTCAGTGGTAGATTTATGTATTTAATGCATTGCTTCATTTGTCTCAGGGGACAGAATATAATAAACTTCAAGATTTAAAAAGAACATGCCTTAGCATTTAGCCCACAGGGAACCCCTTGAGGTCTATCTTCATCAGAGGCTTTCAGTAGCTGGAACATTAATCAGGGCAGCAATGAACCCAGAGCAGAACATAAGTAAATGGGGAGTGTCTGAAATACTCAGGGTGTAGTTGGGAAAGGACGACCAATGCTGATGTCTGTGGTACTGTTGCCTTCCCCCTACCCCTCTTCTCTCTTTCATGCTTTCTGTTGTTATCTTTTCAGTCTGAGTCATGGAATTTAAAAAAAAAAAATTACAAATTTTTCCAAGTGTATTAATGCTTCATTTGAATTATTCCTTTAAACAAAATGTTGCATTTGATTTTCTTTAAATTATTATGGTGCATGGTAATTTTCCTTCTCTAGTCTGTGAAAAGTTATGCCTACAGACTTGTCTGAATGTGGTAGTGGCTCTTTAGGACCATGACATGTAAATTTGTAAGGCCCTGAATAAAGATCAAATAGTCTGTTGTGACCTCCCACATTGTATCTTTGCCGCCAAGCAAAGTGGTCTGAAGTGATAATACTATAATTTGGCCAGAATACCGCTGGTGAATTGATTCCCAGTCCTAGCCCTGGATTCAAAGCACAGCATCACTGTGGGCTCATGAGTCGCTGAACTGCAGCAGCAGCTTATGAAAGAGGCACAAAATCTTCCCTTGGTTTTGTCTGGACATTCCTCTCTGTAATGCATGTAGTATTGTTCCTCCTGCATATTTACAGCTTACCTTAACAGGTTACAGAAAAACTGCCTTATATAAAAGTGCTACACACCACACTAAACGTGGCAGAGACTAACCTGGGGGAACAAAATGGACACATAAGGAATAAAACTCCAGGCTAGGCTCAGCCTGGGGCTGAGTAAAGTGAAGAATCCAGGTGCCCTGATGCACAGTATGGTGCTTTTATACTAGGCTGTGAAAACAATGTTGGGCAGATAATGCAGTAAGAAAATTAAAAGAATTGAAAAGATGACCTATCATCTGGAGTGTGACACACCTCCTTTTCAGCATTAAATGAATAGCAAAATCCTACAACAACCCAGTGGGACAGTTGCCCGTGCTGTAGGTGTTTGTGTTGCAGCTTGTGCTTTTAAAATACATCATAAAATACAAGCAATGCAGGCTTGTCTTAAAGCTTATGTTAATTTTGTCAAGTGCATTTTTCAGGCTGTTACAATTCCATGTGTGTTTACTGATCTTGGTTTTCATACTTGATAAAGATGAAAGACTGATCAGAATACCTGGGGTTGTACAGCTTTTCCCACAGTTTTGCAATGGGATCACACTACCACAGTATTTCTGGATGATATTCTGGAGTCTAAATAAGATCATGGTCTTTTTTCATGTCACAGAATTGCAGAATCATTTAGGTTGGAAAAGACATCTGAGATCATTAAGTCCAACCTGTGACCTAACACTACATTGTCAACTAGACTCAGTGCCATGTCCAGTCTCTTCTTATATACCTCCAGGGGTGGTGACTCCACCACCTCCCTGAGGAGCTCATTCTAATGCCTGCTCACTCTCTCTGTAGAGAACTTCTTACTTATGTCTAACCTAAACCTCCCCTGACACAGCTTAAGACTGTGCCCTCATGTCCTGCTGCTGATTGCCTGGGTGAAGAGACCAACCCTCACCTGGCTACAGACTCCTTTCAGGCAGTTGTAGAGAGTGATAAGGTCACCCCTGAGCCTCTTCCTCTCCAGGCTAAACAACCCCAGCTCCCTCAGCCACTCCTCATAGCTCTTGTGCTCTAGTCCCTTCACCATCCTAATTGCTCTTCTTTGGACATGCTCCAGCAACTCAATATCCTTCCTAAACTGAGGGACCCAGAACTGGTACTCAAGGCACAACCTAACCGGTGCCAAGTACAGGAGAAGAATCGCTTCCCTGGTCCTGCTGGCCACACTATTTCTGATACAGGCCAGGATGCCACTGGCCTTCTTGGCCGCAACAAAAGAGACTTCGTAGCAGTGGTGATGTTTAGTCAACATTTTCTGGGCCTATATTCCCATCAACTTGGCATGCCTCTATTTGAACAGAAATAGGACTTCTGCTTTGCTCTTCATTGAGGGGATTTTTTGGGGATTAAGCAAGCCAGACAGAGGTGTTTAAAAATTATGTTGTGGCAGCTGGATCATCTGAGGATGCCTCTCTCTCTGATCATGTATTTGTCACAAAGAGACATGTGAAGACATATTGTAGGCGTCCCCTGTAGTTTTGAGGTGCAAAAACTTGTCTCCTGAGCTACTCTGTGGCTCACCTGTATCTGCAATCCTTGCCCTTGTGACCACAGGATTTTATTATTTTTAACATCCCTCTAACACAGGTGCCAGCAATTCTTCTTTGGAGTTTCTCATTTGTTCAAAATGCAGCTGTATGCTTCCTTGCTGAAGTCATCAACTCTGCCTGTTCTGTTGTTACACTGACAGATTGCCTTTTAGTTGTCCCTATGTTTTTGAAGGCATTAATGGATATGTTACTTTATTGGGGGGGGGAACGTGGGCTTTTGGAGGGTGGTTGTTTGTTGGTTTTGTTTTTGGGTTTTTTTGTTGTCGTTGGGGTTTTTTTGGGGGGGAGTTTTTTTCTGAGCCCTGTGCTATGAGATTTTCATTCTAGCAATGTCAGAATGGTAAAGATCACAAAGCTGCATTCTAGCATGGAAAAACTGTATTTTTGTCATATGAAATTAATTTTCCTTCAACACAAACTTTAGTGTATCTCTTGACATTATGCAGCAATCCTCAGTGTCCTATTGAATGCTTATAAAGTTTAAATGTAAAACATTCTTTATTCACACTGACGGGCATTTAAAAAAAGCAGTCACTACATTTCATAATGGTAGTGTAAGATGGACTAGTCCTTCAGAGCAAGAGCACGGGGTAACCAGTTCTGTTAGTTTAGAAGATGGAGCCATGGGAGCGAACTTGGACACAAGACACAAAGTGCAAATGTGTTACTAGGTTTGGATGTTTACAGAATCACAGAATATTCTGAGCTGGAAGGAACCCACAAGGATCATCGAGTCCAACTCTTAAACGGCACCACTGCCTCACCGGCGGAAATTAAACCTCGGTCTCCCGCATGAGAGGAGGGGACACTCATCACTGTACTAAAGTGGATTTTCTGTACTAAAGTGGATTTTCAAGTTAGCCTGGGAATTTGGAACTTCTGGAAGTTTTCTGTTCTGAGAAATATTTAAGGTAATTTTAGAACACGTAACTCTTCAGGAGAAACAAAGTGCTTCTGTAGTATTTTGTTTGACTGATTGGGTCTGAGCTCTGATTTAGAAGGGACTCGGAAATTTCTTGTCCTAAATAGGGCAGGCAAAAGTCTATTTCAATTATCCTGGAATGTTCAGTAGATGAGCAGATGACAGGCACGGTCATTGTCATTTTTAAAGTTTTCATGCCACGTAAAGTGAGTACCAGACGTGCCCACTGTCTTTCATGCTTCTGTTTTTTCCTGCATTTGGTTCAGTTTCTTCATGATTCTGCTGAAGCTTGGAAGTGCCTCAGGCTCCTTACTGCTTGTCAGCATGAAAAGCATATGAAGGTAGAAAAGCATTGAAGCCACATGAGTTCCAAGTTTAAAACTGGAATGGTGAATGCCACATTTGGCAACCTGTGGGAATTTGGAGGTAAACCTCTGAACTGCATAGATTTGGGGAGGTTGTCATCATCATATTGATTTAACTAAAACCTATCAGTCTAATGCCTACTAGGTGTCCATGATCTGCACAGCAAGAGCGTTGTTCACTCTAATTAAAATTCTGGCTTTAACGTGAATGAAGATGGGCCAGAATGATGTTCTTTTCTCCTTTCTCTTCTTTCTTAGTCTCTGTGCTACATTTCTGTTTCATTTACTCTCATGGTGTCTGTTCAGAGGCAGAGCAGGTGGGTGGCAATCATGGGATTCCATTTTGTTTGTCAGTGTTTCCAAGTGAGCAGAACTGTTTCTTGCTTCATAGTTCTACTTCAGGAGTTCCTTCACTGAGTTTTCTCTTTAAGAAGAGGAGGATCAAACTGCTTAATGCACGCCTGAAAGATGCATGAAACCATACCCATTGAGAGGACCAGAGCCTGTTGAGAGACTGACCATGCTTGGAACATGGTACCTATTTCTTATAGCTGTGAGTAACCTCCAGAGGGGTGACATACTTACAAAAGTAGGTCTCCATCTTTTTTGCCACAAGCAGAGTCTTGATGAAAATAGAATCCTTAGGATCCTCAGGAAAAGTGAAAGACTGACTGCAACTGCTCAGAGCCACCTTACATGAAAAGTATAAAATCACAACATCTGCTCAGCTACTGGTGTCAGCTGTTACATTCATTATAGTAATTGCTATCATTAGTGTGCTATTAATATTTCTCTTACAAATTTGTAAGACAAATCAAATGAAAATGCAAAGTCTGCTCCATCTGCAACCATTAATGTTCTTTGTGGGTCAAGTCATGCAAGCCACAATTTCTAACAAAGCTGTCATCCTCCATGAAAATAGTTCTTAGAAGGAGTTTAATTTTTCTGAGGTACTTGTGAAATTTTCATTTTGTACTGGGAGATAATGGAAGCATAAATAGGTAGTCACAGGTATATCTGCTGCTTGCCTAGTGCAACAAAAGTCTATCAGCTTGCAACAAACAGCAAGAAGCTTTCTGGGCTTGTTCTGCCTTTGGTATGGCTTTGTACAACATGGAGACCCTGGAGCTGACAGCAAATGCAGCCCTTTACCAAATGGTCTGAATAGGTGACTCAGCCCCCAGATTGGAGTCAGCATGCCAAACAACCCTCAGGTGCTGGCATTGGTATTGATCTGAGGTGTTGATTATCCTGACAATTGTGATGTATTCCTATATCAGTGCTTCATCACAAATGTTTTCCTAGAACAGCTTTATTGTGGACCAGGATTTGGCCCTGTCATTTAGATTTCTTTCTTCCCCATCACTGATTTTTCTCCATTTCTTTGAGGAAATTCTCATCTATGAAAATACTGTTGAGTTGGCATCTTTCAGCTCATGAATGACATCACTGCTAACAACAAGTAGCTGAAAAAATGTTTTCATTTCAATTTTCTTTTTCATATAAACTATTACAATGGAGAAGATTGTTGATATAAATGACACATTAATCTAAATTATGAATACTGTAGTTGAGAAAAGACTAGTTCATTTTTCTAGTTCATCTCACAAGAAAATGCAAAGTACTGGAAAAAGTTCTTATATTGATTGTGGTCTGATCCACTTTCCACTGCTGTGGAAAAAACGATTAATCAGAAGTATTCTGGAGGTAAATGTTAATTACTTAATGATCAGAAAATTACTCAAGATGGGTTTTCTGTACTGTTTTCTGCAATGGAATGAATATGTTGCATACATACAACAACATGAACTCTTTCAAGATGACTGTGCACACAGTCACTGCTGCATACTGAATACTTTCACTGAAATCAGCTGGACTTCTTATGCACCTGCTCAACATTACTGCGTCCTTTGCAGCACTTTGATACTCTTGTGAGATGCAACCTAAAGTCATAACACTTTATCTGTGATCTTTAAACTTGTTCGTTTACAGGAAAAATAATACTTCCATCACTCCCCATTGTAGAGATAATGTAAAAATCAGAATTCTAAAGCCAAAATCCGAGAGGCAGACCAAAACATCCTCAATGTTTTTTGGAACAGTATGATTTTTAAAGCCAGCATTGGAGAAGCATGGCATGACTTACAGATGTATGAGACGCTCAGTGCAGATCCTGCTTTCACAAGGCGCACCAAGCTCCTCTGAAAAAGGTAACTATGTTTTTCTGTGTGCTAGTCCCACCCACAGACTCAAAGCCTTTGAAAGGCTGTGGTTAAGCCCAGCTGTGAAATGGGATGGGCTTCTCCCTCAAGAGTCTCACGAATAGGCTTAATACTCTCTTGCTTCCCTCACGTCTTTATATAAGTGCATGGAAAGTTGAGGGCTACCCCAAAACGACAGTTTCACCATGTACCCTCCAAATGCCTTTTCTGACTTCACAGAGAGTGGTGGGAGAAGAGAATTTCACTGTGTCTGAGGGGATGTGCTGCAGCTCTACTTCGAGGCAATTGGTGCATTTTTTTTTCATTTAACTTCTGAAAGTGATTGGTGCCTGCTTAAACAGCAATTCCTCCTGCACTGATAGGCGTCAATCCTTTATTTGGCAGTGCTGTGGGCAGGGATACTGTCTCACTGAAGCACGTGAAAGTGCCATTCTCATGCTCTCTGCGTGCTCTTCTCCTTATTGCCTGGAGGGCAAAGAATAGGAAAGCTGGTTCTGGGAGTTACCTTCTTCACTATTCTGGATTTCCCCTTTATCCTACCTAGTGTCAGCTTGTTCACCCTCCAGGCTCAGTGAGAAGGAACTTGTTTGCCCATCAGATTACCCCACTCACACAAATTTCATGAACCCTCAGAAGTGGAGGAAGACTGTGCTCAAAATGAACTCTAGTCCAGGACCAGCAAAGACCTGACTATAAAGCCTGTCCCAGCCAAAAAGCAATCACTTCAAGGATAAGCAAAATGTAAAATTTGATGGACTTGAAATTAAAGAGCAGTGGATTCCAGAAGTGTCACTGATTGAAGCAGCAAGATTTGAGGGAGACCCTGGTTAAGTTTTAGCAGCTCATCATTAATACTGCATCTGTCATATTTTACGATGACTTACAAAGTATTACAGAAATAACAGACCAAGGTCTCAGCTGAGGTAAATCTTCATCGCTGATTCCTACTCAGTGAAGTTCTTCTAGTCCCTTTGGAAATTTGGACATTGATTTGCAGTTTTTATTGTTACAAACAGTATTTTCCCTGCTTCCAGAGGATTTGCAGTGTGTAGTTCAACTAATGTGTAGGCAATGTTGATAAATTCATCTGAATGCAGAGTCTTCTCTGTAGATTAATAACATGAAGCTGGTCTCACAAAAGGACAAGTACCTGACCTCCCATTGCTAATGCAATTAAAAACAGTGAAAAGGTCTTGCTAATAGCATTGCAGTTCTTCTATCAAAAATGTAATTTGATGTTTATGCTGCTAGAGCAAATTCAATTCTATTAATGCTCAAGTTGTATCTCTTGCACGTGAGAATATCCATCAATTTGTCTTTATCAGTTCTGCTTCCTATTAATACCTATGTGCAGCATCTTATGATTTGAGAAGTTGAACTGATCTTTCATTTGCAAAGTGGTATTTGATGTGACCTCTATTTCACTTCTGTCATTATATTTCCATCCAACTGATTCCTACAGTTCATTCATCTGAGCTAGGAATGTAGAACTTGATTTTCAGGGTTCTCTGCTTCTGAACTGTAAGGGTACAGCGATGCTGCCAGAGACCCACCCCTTGAATATCCTGAGGGGCAGGAGCCTGGCTGGCAGAGGGGCAGGGCAGCAAACCACATTCCTGGAGGGCTGGGGACTGCTGTGCTGGCTGGGCCATGGAAACTGAAGTTTAGGATACCAGTCTGACTGGGAGTAAAAAGGGGGAAAAACTCAGTAACATTCACAAATGTGGCCTAAATGAGGGATCTGAACGTGTAATGGTGTGACCTGCCAGCCATTCTTCAAATAGATCACACAGGTCTTAAATCCAAAACCTATGTGCCAGCAATCGCAGACAAAGAAATTTAAAAGCTTTGAGCTTGAAATATGGTTTAAATTTAAGCCATAATTGATTTTTTCTCCTTTTGGTTTTTATGAACAGATGGACTATAGCTAGCAGTTGCCCTTGAGGAGTCTTTAAAAATGCAATTCTGTGAACTGTTTCCCTGAAGATTGATACAGCTGCTATTTCTTCAGCTACCTCTGAATCATCTTCAATTACTGTATGTCTTTGTAAAATAATTATAGGTTTTATCCAGGAGCTGAGTCTGGCTCCATATTTTTCATAAAACACTTATGCAGTGTCAATTAACAAAAGAGATTTTACCCACATTTTTAATTGTTTAGCTTTGAATTTTTATTCTCTTATTCAGTGATTTGCTATCATACAGCAGTTATAGTTCCTTGAAACTGAAGTGGAAAAAGTTTTGGCTGCTCTATCCATCTCTTTACACATTTGTCTGCCGAAGTAAATCAGGCACAGAACGAACTTAGGAGAATTATTAGTTCAGATGAAGCTATTCAGACTTGTGCCAATAAATAATGATCTTGCTCTGCAACATCTCTGCTTGTGCAAAAGTCAGTCCACTCTTTCCCTTATCCTTTCCCTGTGCATGTATAAAAGGGAAGTGCTTTGTAGAGAAAAAATTCAGTTCTAAATGCAAGATGAGATTGAACTGAATGAAAGTACTTGGCATTAGCTCTGGATGACAGGGTGATGGAAGTTGGGTGGTACTCACATGAAAATGTCATCCAATGACGCAAATACAATTTATAAGAGTTCATCGAGTTCCTGCCCCTCTGTATCTCCAGATACATCTTTGACAATGTCTTGGACAATGACAGATCCATTGCAATAGGTAGGGCAGCAGGTGAAACTATTGAGACAGTCAACTGTCCAGGCAAGACAGCTCCTCACACATTAAAGCTGGCAGGTCTCTTCCTTCAGGTGCCCTCGGACATTTGGAGCAGAAAACATTTTGTTAAGAAAATGTTTTGTTCCCTCTGCACCTTCCATTTTTTTGCTGCCATTAAGAACATTTTTTACTCATGGCAGAGATTGGGCTAAAGTACCAATCTTTATTCTGCAGAAATATGAGGAATTAGGGAGCCATATAGCTTCTATGTGCCTTTGTATAATGGGATGAGGGGGACTGTGTTCTTAAGGTGATTTAGCAAAGTTAGAGATTATCAGAAGTGTTGTCAGTAAAATAGATTTTCAACTCTATAGAAGGTGTTTCTCCATCTTTGTTTTCTGCATTATATTGATGCACATAACCTATAATTTACATGCTAAGAATCCTAAGAAGGATTGCAAGCACTAATCTTTCGCCTGGAGGAATTTTCAACATGTTTGTCATGAAATGAAGTATGGAAGGACTCTAATCCCTTATTTTGTTTTTCAGTCCAATGTGATCAGAAGCTGCTGCTGGAATTTTTCAAGGCTTTTTAATGGAAGTTGCCACTTCCAACTGGATGTGTTGGAATAACCTCTGGATTCTTATATCTCCAGTACTGGTCTACATAACAATCAGCTGTCTGACTATTCTTTAGGGATATGATTAAAACCCTTTAGCTTAATGAAGTAAGTTTCATTCTTCAACCTTAGAGTGCATAGTGTGTTGTAAGTTGATTTAACTGAGTCTAATTTAGGGCAAGTGTAGTGGTCTGACTCTGGCTGAATGCCAGGTACCCACTAAAGCCACTCTCTCACTCCCCTCTGCAAATTGTCAGAGGAGAAAAAATATTACACAGAATCACAGAATCACAGAATTAGTAAGGTTGGAAAAGACCATAGAGATCATCAAGTCCAACCTATCACCTATTACCTAACCTAGCCAAACCTGTTACCTAACCNTCTCATATATGATATAACAATGGGTTTCAAGAGTTCCCTTGAGAGATCCCTTACTGATCATTGTCACGGGCAAAACAGAGTCCAAATGGGGATATTAATTGAATTCATTACTAATAGAATCAGAGCTTGAGCACAAGAAGTAAAAGAAATCTTAAAGACCCCTTTCCTCCCCTCCTTCCCTCCTTCCAGGTTCTTCCTCCTCCCCCCAGCAGTGCAGGGAGACGAGGAATGGGGCTTATGGTCAGTTGTTGTTTCTGCCACTGCTCAGAGAGAGGAGTCCTTCCCCTGCTTCCCAGGGGGTTCCTCCCACTGAAGACAGTCCTACCATGAACTTCTCCAACATAAGTCCATCCCATGGGGAACAGTTCTTCAGACACTGCTGCCACGTGGGTCACTTTTCCACAGGGTGCAGTCCTTCAGACACAGGCTGCTCCAATGTGGGTTCCACACAGGCCATGAGTCCTACCTGGAAAATCTGCTGCAATATGGGCTTCTCTCTCCACAGACCAGCAGGTCCCTGCCAGGACCCTGCTCCAACATGAGCCTCCATGGGATCACAGCCTCCTTTGGGCATCCCCCTGCTCCAGTGTGGGCTCCTCCATGGGCTGCAGGTGGGTCTCTGCACCCCTGTGGTCCTCCATGGGCTGCAGGGGCACAGCTGCTACGCCATGGTCTTCACCACGGGCTGCAGGGGAACCTCAGCTCTGGTGCCTGGAGCACCTCCTGCCCCTCCTTTTCCACTGACCTTGGTGTCTGCCTTGGATTAGATCTCTATGCTCTGTTTTCTTAAACTTCTCTGCTGAAGTTGCTTATTATGAGGCAGCGAGAGAAATTCTTTGGTACGTTAGGCACTTCAGTGATGTGGCCTTCTTAAAAAACCCACAGATTTTAATTTACTTAAATTATGATGGCTTACAAATTCAGCGTAGTATAAACTGATTTAGTTTTTTTTTTTTTTTCCACATTTGCTTTTGGGGTATTTCTGGCATAGCTCCACATCCAGACTGCAAGGGCAGACAAATACATCTAGGGGCTGTCCTGCATCACACTTTGAATGCTGTCTTTTTACTGTGAACACTGCTTAAGAGAGGCATAACGGTGAAGTGACTTGTTCAAAATCACCTAATCAGATCCTGGACTGAGAATATCATTCAGCTGAAATTCAATCTCGCGTCTTCTTGCAGTTAAATTGCAGTTTGCTAGTTTGCTGCCTCTTTTGATGCTTTGCTTTGATTCCTGGAGCTCTCTTATTCTTCAGGGACTACAGGTGTTCATAACACTACCTTCGGTCATGAATATTTTCTTTTAAATAAAGGGGAAACAGATTGCTTCAGGGATGCAGCTGATCACAAGATACGAAATGTAACTTGAGCATCTCTGGAAATAAATATGTGATACTGAAAACTGGGCATTTTTCAAGATAAATATATTGAATCAATTCTGCTCTTGAAATTGCAGTTGGGCAAGAGGCACATCTCCCTCTCTGCCTGCTTAGAATTCACTTCATGTCAGTGGGGAATGAAAATAAGTTATATTCAGTGACACAAAACATTGATTGCTAGGTGTTAAAAGAGCCAAGACCCTCCATTTTATGTTTGGTCAAAGTGTGCCTCTGTCATGTAAGCAGGCAGAAGTACTCATACTACTCAATATTTATTACAACTGCTATACTGCAGGAGTAAAGTGCACTTTTCACAGGGTAGGGGAAATATGAACAAAGGCACCTTCTGAATTTTCCAGTATTCTTTTTCTCATCTACAGTTTAGTCAAAGGTTTCATTTAAAGGTAATGACATTCATTGATTCTTCCAAATATTTGAATTAATGAACAATTTTCTCTAAATATCCAGAGCTACATTTTATTGCAAATAATTAAAGATTGTATCAAGGAAAGATGGCACTTAATGACATTAGGAGAACATGGTATAATACACATTGAGACTGGCCAGTATAATTGTGTTTTCCTCCTCTACCTTGATTATGTTAGGTTGACCATAGATCATATGTGCCTAAATAATTCTACCACTTCCAATTGCCCGTTATTTCCTTTTAAAACATAATTTTTATTCTGAGCCACAGGCTACTCTACAATATCTTATTCCAATGTAATTCAGTACATTTAGATCAGTTGAAGTGCCTGCATACAAAATGAGTGGCAAAGTGAAAAACAGGAACTCTTCAACTGGTGTTTGACAGCAGGGGCAAACAGCAGGGAAACATGATCTCCAGGAACAGCACTCTGTGAGGCTGAGTATTTTCAGCAGAAGTTAGCAAACAATGTATTTTTTCACAACCCAGTTTGGTTTTAGAAGACAATTTGAAGTAAAATCTGCTGTTCAGAAAAATAAGTAGCATGTCTCACGCATTGCTCATTTACTGTCTGACTGGTATGTTCTGTTCAACAAAATTCACTGCTATCAAGCAGTAAGAAGTTGGAAAATAGGGAAAAAAGTACCAATACCCACCAGCAGCTTCTATGCTACTTCAGATACTACATAACTTTGCATATTTAATCTGTGATTCATTTCTAGTTGACCAACTTATTCCAATATTCTATTACAGTATGTGGTATTTTTTGAGCCTTTTTGTTGTTTTAAGGGTTTTTTTTTTGTTTTGTTGGTTTCTTTTTTTTCCCAGCCTGCAGATATATGGACCTGTTACATGTAGTTTCTCTGATTGCATTTAGTCCATTAACCCCAACTCTGTCTTCTAGACTTGAGTCTCCTGTTGTCTGGGTTTATTTTTTATATAAATTCTCCCCTCTGTCTTGTTCTCTCCTTTTCCACATCAATTTGCCTATTACCCCTTTGTGAACTTTTTCAGTGTTTTCTGGATTGGCTGTGGTTTTTTCTGTTTCTCCTTGACTTAATTTTGTGCACTGAGTCTTGGTTTTGCTTTGTCATTTCTGTATACAGGAAGAGTCTTAGTGTCAAACTTGGTCTGCCAGAGAGTTAAATTGGAAAACATGCCAGGAGGCACAGAAGGGAATTTCTCTAGGTCTTTGAGTCGCTATGTCTCAACACATCTCTCTCACAATATAATACACCAGTGGTTGTGAACAGGCTGTTACATTACCACCTTCTTAATGTAAGGGAAGACATTGTAGACAAGGATCAATAAATAGCAAATGTCAGAATGAGGAAACTGCTCAGCAGTTCCTGAGGAAGGGGCAGTGCTTTGTGCACTGTGGATTCTCAAGGGCGTTGTTACAGTTCAGACACTGAGAGAGAGCAAAGCCACACAGCAGATATAGCAGCAAAAAGCCTGTGCCAAATACCATCTGCAGCTGGTTCATTATGGCTGCAAGAGCTACAACATGTATGCACATTATATAGAACATAGCTAAGCGTACTAATATTTTCTGGGAAAAGGGCCATCGGTGGTTTTGAACAGACTTCTAGTAAATGCAGAAAATCTTTCATCCAGCTCATTCCGATTTACTCCTTGCCTCAGATTTCCTCCTTGCTCAACTTCCAGTCAAAGTGGAGGTTATCTCTGCTGTCCAGGCCAGGTGAGACAGTACTGCAGAAATAGTAAAAAATCCTTCCTGAAGATTGAACCTCTGTCTTACCTGAAGAATCTTATTCAAGAAAATTCAGGAAAATGAGACAGAGCTGTGAAAGGCAGAAATGTAAACTGAGACACTCCACATCATTCACTCAGGAATGGGAGCAAAGGGTGGTACCATCAGGAAGGCAGTAACAGACTCTGAGTCCTGAGTTCTCTCATGCCATTTATCTTTTACTTGTCCCCAGACCTCTCACTGAATCCAGTCCTGCAAGTAAGCTTACTTTTTTTTCTTTTTAAGAGAACACATCATATATTTTACCAGTTCGGATCATCTGCCTGGTTGCATATTTTCCCTAGAATTCACTGTGTCTGCACATTCGCTGAGGGAGTGTTGTGTTGTTTTCGCACTCTCCTTTTGATTTAGTCATAAATAATACATTTTGTGTGAAGCTGGAATTATTTCTGCTTTCAGGCAGTTTGGCTTTATAATTTGCTGTACCTGAAGGGCGTTGAAAGACATTGCTACAATCATGCATATGTACCACATATGTATGTATGTATCGTGAGTACCTGTGTTTGGCGTGTGAATGAACAGCCTGGATAGATGGGCTGAACCCAATGGCATGGGGTTCAACAAGTCTAAGTGCCAGGTCCTACACTTTGGCTACAATAACCCCATGCAGAACTATAGGCTGGGGATGGAGTGGCTGCAGGATGTCAGGTGGAAAGGGACCTGGGAGTGCTGGTTGATAGAAAACTTAACATGAGGCAGCAGTGTACCCAGGTGGCCAGAAAAGCCAATGGTATACTGGCCTGCATCAGGNATCAGGCACATGAACCCAGCTAACCATGCAGCTAGGAGGACAGAGGGGAAAATGTCGTATCAGTGCAAGGGAGGTGTAGCAGGATTTGGCTTAGAAGAAAAGCATGGAACTCTCATTGATAAGGAGGTGTGAAGAAATCCCAAGGAGTCAAAGTAGCAATTCCTAAGTTGGATATTGAAGAAAACGTATCTCTACCTACAGTAATTTCAGACAACATCCAGAGGATGTTATCTGAAAAGGGTCCGAGAGGCAAAAAAAATTAACTTATTAATTAGATTAACTTATGCAAAGGAAAATGGAGAAAAAGATTTCACACAGTCATTTCCATGTATACAAATGGGATGTGCTCTCGGACTCTGTACGGGTGTTAGATGGTGAGTTGGACTAGATGATCCTTGTGGGTCCCTTCCAACTCATAATATTCTGTGATTCTGTGAAATCCGCACAGGCTCGGATAATTTTGTAACCATGTAGTTTTTATAGTGTTAAGTACAGAGATGTAAACTGTTTGATTGATCTTTCTTTGCTTTTAATTCTTGTCCCAAAATTGCATAGGAAATAATGCTTTACCTCTTCTGCCATGCAAGAGAAGTCTCTTTGAAGAACTCAATTTTTTAAAGTGGAAACCTTATTTTAATGCAACCTTTGTTTTTTCTTTACAATGCTCTTTGAAGTTATAGGTTTTGCTTAGTAATTAATTGGTGCTTAAAGATGTATAATTTTATGTCTAGAAGGGAAATTTAAAAAACTTATATTCCTGTCGGACTGCCAGGAAATATATTTTGCAAACAACAGTTCCTCCAACTTCTCTTACAGAAAAACAAACAAAACTGGTTTGATTTGTACTTGCTGGTGAGGGGACTCTACTCAAACCACAGATGAAGTTAGTGAGAAAAAAGTGCCTCATGGTCTGCCAGCTGCAGCTGATGCAGCTCTCACAGAACAGTTCATATTTCAGGGTTCTGCTCTGAATGAAGGGTGTTGCACTGAGGGCTGCAGCACTGCAAGCTCTGGCCTCTGAGGTGGTGGGACCTCACCTGCCTTGAGCCAGACCCTCCAAGGGTCAGAGGAGCTGGCAAAACCTGTGCAGTCAGATAGGACCATCTGGAGTGCCTGGGGGCCCCTGCAGGTGAGCGCAGGAGAGCTCTGCTGAGGCTGGGTAGGTGGGCTGGGCTGCACAGGAGCTGCACGATGGAGATCCCCAGGCTGAGGTGCCCACGTGGGAAGCTACTGCTTCCCCAGTCAAAAAAATCCTGCCCTGGCATTCTGCAGTGGAAGCTGGGAACTGCCGAGTAAATATCTGTTAAACATTTGACAGCCAAATAACTGAGAACCTGATAAGATGTGAAATAAATTTTTTATAAGAATATGCTAAACCGTACAAAAGGAAAGGCTCTTTAGGCTGGACCACATTATTGAACACAGTGTCTCACAATTAGCTTATGTTGAACTATTTGGCCAGAGCTTCAGTCAGCTATTGAGGTAAAGGGAAAAAATGGTGAGCTGAAATCAATAGCATTAATAGCACTTGCAAACAGAGATTTTCAGCCAGCAGTTTAAGTTAATTTAGTGTATCTGTATATTTGAAATTATTACCAGTTGCATTAGATTGTAATTTAGGGAAATACTGAGTAAGCAATGCACTATCATCTTGTCCTTGTACTGGCAAATACAGAGGACTTGGGAAGTGCTTGGCACATGCTACCCAGAATCTAATTTGTATGCACTGCAGATGGATGTTTCAGTGAAGATCAACTGATCATTTCCTCGCTTATCCAGAGGCTTTCTATTTTATTGTAGCCAAACTAAATAATCTAGCTCTTGCCTCAGTTTATCATCTCTAATGTGAATGTGACATTTTATTGCATTACAAAGATGATGTAAAGCAGTCATACTACGAATAGTGTCGTAGATTGGCCAGAAGTGCAGATGACTGCAGTAAGTCAATAAGTGGCAAAAATTCTGAAGGAAAACTGGGTGTTTCCATATCAAGATCAAATAGATTTAAGCTATTCTATGGGAAAGAGTGCAGAAGAACAGTAATTTAAATCCTTATTCTTGCTTATTTTGAAAAATGTTACTAGCTAGATCATTTTAAAGAAAGCAAATTAAAATATTAACTTATACAACTCAACCATAAATATAATCTGTAGACTTTGAAGATTGTAAAATGTTTTCTAGCTATAAAAATGCTCAGCTATTCTAAAGCTAGTTTCCAATTTTCTATTTGCTTTGATGCTAAACAAAACCATTATAATCTTTTTTCCTTGTACAGTGAACTCAACCTCATTTTGATTTGATTGCAGCTCTGTGCTAAGGTGTAACGGAACGTTAATTCTTTAAAAATCTGTGGCTCTTTTTTTTTTTTTTAATAAACTGACTTCTTTGAGTTATCATGTTTGATGGCAGAAATCTAGAGGGTATAGAATGAGAAGGTCATTATCATGATGTTCCAAACGAACACCTATTGCAAAGCATTTCTCGTTCTACTTACAAGTTCTGCTGGAAGCGTTTCAATTTTCTGGCTCATTGTCAGGTGAAGTTAACAGCTTTTAAGGGCAGATAAGTCACACCTGAGTTTGAAATATCTGTGAACTGGAAATATCTCTCAGATTAGGTGGGATTTTGTTTGGCTTTTTGTTTTGTTCCCCAAAAGCTAATCACGAGCATTTAAAACTGCGTATATCCTCAGCTAGGGTAGACAGTTTTAGATGTATAATTTCAATTTTTTTTGTTTTTAATTTGCAATAACTGGAAGTAATGCCTAGACACACTTTTACAGAAGTTAGGAAGGATGTGCTTAGTTTTAGATTAATACTGAGCTTTTGCAGTATTAAGTAAGGTGGCCTACTCACCACACTGCAAAGGAAATAAATACATGAGGAAACAGAACATGAAGAAACAGTTTGAGATTTATCCTTTCAGCAGGCTAAGACATGCTACTGTTTGCTAACCGCTTGCAAGAATTGAGTTGGAAGAGCCTTCTTTTGCCCTGGAAGGGTCCTCTAGTCTTGCCATGAGGTTAAAGGGAAGTGCAGGGTGGTCCCCCCTTGCTGGCTGAGTGCAAAATGATGCATCTTAGGCTCAGAGGAACAAAACCAGTAACACAGATACATTAAAATACGGGAAATTCCATTTGGATATAAGACAATACCTTTTGACTATGAGACTTGTCAAACAGCAGGTCACACTGCCCAGAGAAAGTTGCAGAGTCTCCATTCTTGGAGATTATCATAACTTGTCTGAACACAGTTCTGAGAAACCGGGTGTAGTTGGTGTGGCTTTAGGCAGAGAGCTTAGGCAAGACGATCTCCAAAGATGGCTTCCATTGCCATCCATCCTGTGATTCCAGGAAAATAAGACCAAAAAGAAAAAAAAGAGTCAGAACTGAAATCTACTCTTGGTTTTCAGAGGGGAAAAACAAACCAAAAGTGACTTATTATATTCATGGACAGTAAACTGACATTTAGTTTGCTATGGACTTAGATCTCTCCTATAGGCAAGCAATGTGTACTTTAAGCAGACGAAGCTTTTTGAAAATATGTCTTTTTTATTTGGTATTCTAAACACCTTGAGTGATATGTAAATAGTTTAAATAGTTCAGAAAATCCAAATACCATAAGTGCAAAAGATAAGAGCAAGATTACTGTGAAAAATATGGTCTAATAATAAATTTCAAAGGTAAAAGAAACCTTTTAAGGCAAAACCTATGTGAAATAGGATGCTGAAATGGGATAAGGTTATCCAATTGTGTATTTAAGAACTGTCATAGGAAAATTCCTCCTTCATGAACAATCACTTATCAGGATGCAGGAATAATGTTTGAGGGCAGTAAGGGCAGTAAAACGGAGAGTCTGAAGGGAATAACTAACAGAATCCATTTCTAGTGGCCCCACCAGACTTGGATAAATCTTCAATGGGACAAAAATTCCAAAAATGACAGGAGGTCTAATTATAATTATACTAATTTCTCACTCATGTTTCAGTGACTTTAGGTACAGCAGTCACCTGGTTTGTTTTAACCTCAGTAACAGCATTTATTACTTACAATGGAGGATGAAAAGAATAATTGGATATATCCAGTGCAAGATTTTGAGGGAGTGTGTTACGGGATGTGGTACCAGATCTGAAAACTTCTCTAACAGGCGTTGAAAGCAGGCCACCAGCATTAAACACAAGGACAGTGGCATATGAAGTTTGATTTTTGGTGCTGCAAAAGTGAGCTTAACAACTTTCATTCCTCAAAAGTCAACATTTTCCCATACTTACATTAGTTTATAGGACTGTGTAGACTGTGTCAGCTTGATATTAACTGTAGAAAACCATGGTATCAGACAGGATCTCCAGAAGCTAGGAAAGATCAAACCGAAGCGGCTAAAGTGAAAAATTACCCTGGGTGTCAAGGGAACTTTATTCTGTTACTGCAGAATAGATTTTATTTCAGTGTGTTACTGATCAGTATTTATGCTTCAGAGTCTCACAATAAAGAAACAGAAATGTACTTATTGGAATGAGAACAGATGAAATGTAATAAGGAAAGGTGAGCTTTCATGGAAAAATGGAGAGGATCAACCATATAAACATTGCAATCAGTCTTCCGTATATCAATCTGTCTCCTTCCCAGAGTTTCACCTCCAAATTGTTCACCTTTACCACAAACTTTTCTTGTTATAGCTGAAATTGGGATATCACAAATAATGGGTTTTTTTCTTACTAGGGAAACAAGATCTCACCTGGGCTTCTTTCTGTTTAAAGCACAAGGACAGAGAACTTGGCATAAGCCTCATGCAGAGCCCACAACAATGAGCAGAATTATCTCTATCATGTCTTTGGTGTTACTGAAGTGTTATGGCCAAGATTACTATTCAGGACTTTGATTTTGTTTATTTTTTGTGAGATTTTTCTTGGTTTTGATTAGTGGAAATTTAACACCTTTAATATTGTTCTTGGAGTACATATTTTTTGAATTTGATTCAATGTATTTCAGAACTCACAGCTTGGAAAGAAATGCACTGAACTTGCTGAATATCAGCTCATTACACAAAACCTTCAGCTTTGGCATCTGGTCCTGGTTAGTAGCACAGATTGATTTTCAAACAAGTGATCAAAATATCTTAGATATGCTCACAACTGATCCGAGCTTTATACAGAAAAATCTATGAACTTTATTAGGAAGTCTAGATTTGTAATGAGTACAGGTAGGTAGGTTTTATTTGGCATGGTTTTGCTTCAAGTAGGACTGCTTGATTCTACATTAGCATATTGGAATGGAAAAATCTAAACACAACCACTTCTGTAGTTATGCCAGCACAAACACATCCTTATTCCTTGCAATCTGGAGCTTAAAATTAGAAAAGTCCAAGCCCATAAAGGAAAACCCAGAATCTTTACACATTTATGCCAAATCTGTTCTGTTTGTTCTACTGTAAGATTTAAAATGCTGGATGGAAGCGTTTCTGCACAGTGCTTGAGCTGATCCAGAGGCAAAAAAATGGCAGATTTTGCCATTTTGAAAGACCTAAAAAGCAAAGATTGTATTAGTCTCTCAAATGTCTTATGAATGGGTTACGGCCTGTGAGTCAGGATGTGTGTTACACCACAGCATAAACCCAGGGTGGGTTATGGTGTTCACCTATGGCGTTCATTGCTGTACTTTTCCTTTTTTCTAAAATCAACCTCTTTTCAGTCAGCTAAAAAGGCAAACAAGGCAGGAATTTAATTCAACACATATCCTGAGCCTACTATAGCAGCTATGAGGTGTAGGAAACATAAGCCACATAACATGCAGACCTTTATATCTGCAGAACACAAGCTCTGAAAAGAGCCGTGCTCACCAGTGCAGATGCAACAGTGGCCTAGAGGAGAAACAATAGGAATATCGATAGATAAAAACCTCCCTATAAAAGACACTGTACTTTTGAAAAATCAGTATATACATTTATTAATTAATTTTTTAATGGGCTAAAAATAAGAAAATTAATTTCCCCATCATGGGAAAAATAGACTTAAAATCATGAATCTGTACGTTTAGGAAAGAGCTTACACCAGTTTCTTATTTTACTGCTGTCTTAGGTTCTCCAGACACCCTTTCAAGACAGTTCTGCTTTAATGTCTCGCTATCTACGCAGATTGCCAGAAGGCTTTCAGTTGCAAATGCAGGTGTTTTCCACTGTTAGATACAGTTGTGTTGTATTATTCATCACCTCAATTAAAAAATGTATTAGTAGGACAGTTATTTTACACAGAGGACAAAACAGGGATAATTGGAAAGGCAGGACACTGTACATAGAGGAAGATGTTGCTTAGTAAGGCGTTGGGCAGTGGAAGAGCCAGGTTTGCATCTACCTTGCTGTTTTGCATTTTTTTTCCATAGATCAGTCGTTGAACCTTTAAAGCACTGTTTTTCTAACAGTCTGCCTTGCCATCAGGCTAGTAAAAAACTGATCACAGACCAGTGCTGAGTAGAGGGGAAGAATAACTTCCTTAGTCCTACTGGCCACACTATTCCTCATACAGGCCAGGATGATTAAACATGGCTTTTGAGAAGTACAGCTCTCTTCACAGATAGCACCTAGAAATCATCATTGCATGTAAGGGTTAGTTACATGTCAGCATTTCCCCCTAGTTTTTGTTTTTTTAAAACTTGGGAAAACTGGTGTGTATGAAGCCAGGTCTTCCCTGAGCTGCTGAGAATTACTAAAAATGCCAGTTTTCCCCTTCTTCCCATATAATATTTTTGATTTTTCTTTTCCTCTGTCAGCTTTCGATAGATGGAAATATTCTGTGCACCCCCATCTTCCAGGACACCCTGACAATCCCCCAGTGTTACACCTAGTAACCCCATATGCCTTGTATTTGTTAACACAAATACGGTCTTGGGCTGTTAAATGACAGGAAAGCACTTCCATATTCATATGACTCAGAGGTTCAGAGGCATCTTTTTGATGCTCATCTATCAGATTTTACACTTACGGCTTTTTGAAAATAGATATTCTAACCATCAGTCATGAGAGTTTTTGACTCTGAAGACGTGAAACCCTTCTTTCATCTTTCTTCCTTTCCACAGAAGCCTCAGTAAGTGGGCATACTTAAAAGCATACAGCTCACTACCACGAGAAGGGAATCTCTCCTGCAGCCGCCCCCTCACACTCATAACAGTGCCAGGTGGTAGTGAAGCTTGTTGTTTTACAGATCCAGATTCCTGACTGGAATGGAGGTCTGCTAAGTCCAATGCCTGACAAGAGTGAAGAAAGCAGCAAATCATTTTATCCCCGTAGATATGAGGGAATTCTTCCTTACAGGCATATCTCGTTTTGACTTCTGGAAAATAAAACAAAATAGTCTCTGTAAATTTATGACAGTATGAATATGGTGACATTTCCTGTTACCTGTTAAGCGTGCCATCTTCTTTTGTCTTGCTGCCTTCCTGGCCCCAGCCATCTTCCTTGGTAGTGAACTCAACCATACAGTTCCATTGTGTGAAAAAGTACGTATCTCCTTCAATCTGTTTCTAATTTGATAAATTATAATAGTCTCCTGGCTTTTGAGATTACAAACCCCAAATTAATATTCTTTTCTACTATTCTTGTCTAGCATTTCTAGGCACTTACCTCAAAACTCCCCATCTCTATTTTCTTAGATGAACATTTTTTTCCTTCCCCCTCCCCCCTAATCCTTTCCTCTTTCCACAGCCTTGATCATTCATCCTTCTAATTCTGGAGTTGTTGCAATGGGATAACCTGTACTGTACCCTTCCTCCACATGGGTTCACACCACCGAGCAGAAGACAGATGTTGCAATTTGGGGTTGGCCTAGAAGGTCAGAGCTTCACATCTTTGTCACTTGGGTGCCCCTCACAGCCTTTCCAAGGTACAGTGGGTGCCACACTTAATTCTTTGGTTGTTTATTCAACAATGCCCATTTTATGCAAAAAGGTGACTTCAGTTCATTCTTAACAGTGTTTTCTTTAAATATTTCCTCCATATACAATACAAATGTTACCTGTAACAAAATCTGTGAGATACTAGGGACCAGGCTTCTGTTATTCAAAGCAAATAGACATTATCTTTCACCGTTTTTTTTTTTCTTCAGGTCATGTTTCTTTCACCAAGTCTGGAACTGTTTCTGTAAGTTTATAGTCTGACACAGGCAAAGGGGAGGTGGTGGAATTAGTCATAAAAAATGGTTTAAACGGGCTTTACTTCTGCTGTGGTTGTAGAACTAGAGCAGAGCTGGTCTTACGCGCATGGTGCCCTGTAAGCCACTCATGTAGCAAAACGCGGGTTCCCCAGAGCCGTGACTGTGCTCTCTGCTCCCAACCATCCTCAGCCTACACCATGGCTTTCCCAGAACTGCTGGAGCTCACAGCCGTGCCAGGGCCAGCAGAGGTGGCTGCGGCACCAGGTCCAGCCGTTCTCATGCCGCAAGGCATCAGTCTGCTGTTGGCAAACCGAAACCATGGATTTTCCCTTAAGGTCCGCCTTGAGATTTTACAAACAGCCCTCGGGCCGTCGCTCCTCGACCATTTTGGGCCGAATTGCTGAAATTCATACATTTTGGTGGTGGGCTGGGTTGAGAGGGGACCGCATGCAGGGCGCCCTGTCCGTGCACCTCTCCCGGCCTCGGTCAGGCGAGGGCTGCCCGGCCCGGGGTCGACTCAGGGTTCGGTCCCTGCGCGACGCCAGGGAGGCACATGCCGGGCTGCGCCGTGCCGT
>WEKX01019752.1:363415-410900 GCA_013390025.1 Pitta sordida
CCGGCCCGGGGTGTGCGCAGCTCCCCGGCCCTCCTCCGCCGGCTGCCCTGCCCTGCCCTGCCCTGCCCGTGCCGGCACCGAGCGCCCGGGCTTGGGAGAATAGTTTGTGTCGGACTTGCCGGTGCGAGGAGAAACTGAGCCGAAGGTTTCGTCCCGGGCGGGATGGGCTGTGCCATGGGACAGCAATAAGCCCGTGCCTGAATATGCTATTCGGAGTGACATTTAACGTTACGATTTGGTGGTTGTTTGGGGTTTTTTTAGTTGTTATTAAAGTGTGTTTTTCAGGCTGAACAATTACAGAAAGAAAACCCGAGTGGGTTAACGAGGTGTTCTGGATACAATAGCAAAGCGTGTTTGATTCATTTGTTTGGTTGTAAATTAGATACGGCAACAGAAGCTTGTTGTTGTTGTTGTTGATAGAGATTCATGAAATTACAAATATTTAGGTAGTGCATTTTAAAACCAAGACACCTGTTTAATCAGGTCAGTTGTAGTTTGCCTCATTCTCAGTGACAATGTTTGCAGCAGATGTGTGTAACATAAACACAAATAAATCACTCCTTAATACAGGGGGAAAAAAGCCCTCCAGGGTAGCTGCAGAAGTGAAAGTCCACTGTTTTGTTCTGTGCATGCTGATCAAGAGAAGAATCAGAAAGAAAGAAACCTGATTACAGTGAACCTGAGAGTATTGCTGCTCTCTCTCCAAGAGCTCTTTCAGCCCATGTGTTTTGAAAAGACGTAAGGAATTGGCAATAAGGCTTCAAAAATGACTAATGGGTGCATTCTGATGCAATTTGGAGCCTTGTAATGAAGGCAGAAATACCAGAGGAACAGCTGTTCATAGCTCTTCCCAGCAGCAGTGGTTCTCTCACTGTACACAAGGCCCTGCAGAGGCCAATGCCAAAACTTTGCTGAGGGGTTTTGTAGCAGTGGCCTTGAAGAGGGAAATAAAACATCTCTTCTTTCTCTGCTCACTGCAGCTCAGAGAAGCAAAGGGAGGCAAAACGGATCTTTAAAGAAACGCAGATTTGACGTTACTCATGTCTTTTCTTGAATGTTAATCACGTGTTTATGGCCAGAAACTGCTGAGGACTNTGTTACTCATGTCTTTTCTAGTATAATATTATTCTTGAATGTTAATCACATGTTTATGGCCAGAAACTGCTGAGGACTGCACAAACCAAAAGGCAACCAAACCCTTCTTCTACTCTGAAGTGTCTTTATTTAGGCTTCTAACACAGAATTCTCTCAAGAACGTGACTTATTTTTCAGTCTTCAGAGTTAATTTGTGAACTAGAGGTATGTCATTGCAAACCTTATTAAACTTGCGTGTTTAAAGAATCCTCCAGCATCCCCTAAACTTACTTACCCAGGAAGCAACGGTTTGTGAATGCATTTGTGACTGATTTTACACATGAAAACACTGTGTTAGTAAATTAGGTCAAAGTACTATTTTGTAGGAGTGAAATACACAAGAAGAGGGAGAGACCTGAAGTGCACCCCTTGGAATAGTTCATCATCTCCCCGAGAGCAAAATGCCCTGTGCTTATCTGCTCCTTGCGTCAGATTCTTGTTTACTGTAGTGAGTTCAGTCCTTGCTGACTGTCAGACCTTGGGGGCCTGTTCACCACCTTCTTTATGGCCTGGGTGTCGTGTGACAGCCAACAATGTCACTGCTGCTAGTGTGGGGGACAGAGCGTGCTGAAGTGTGTAAAAGGCATATGTGACATAGCGTGAGCCTCGCTGATGTACAGGCTGCTAGAAAATGCTGCAAGTCCTGCTCTGAGCTTGGCAGAACTGTCTCAACTTTACACAGACTTTAAAATGACTCCTAAACCTACGTCATTCCTCCTAGCAGTTGAATGTACATGGAGCTGTATACCTGAATTAATACAAGCAGAGAACTATTTCATTTCTTTTAGTAAAATGTCATATTTTTCCTTTCAAGTGAAATGAGCCAGAGGGAATCAGTTCCATGTGTGTTGTGCACAACTCATTAAGCAATCCACCTGCATGTCCACAACTCACAAACTTCTACTTCCCTTTTCAAGATGCTGTGAACATTTTGAGTGAGTTAACAAAAATTAGTAGGCAGTTCTTTCAGTGTCAGTGGTAGTTTTTTCATGCTGAGGTTGATAAAAGATTCATATTATTTGTGAGTTTGAAACTTCAGCATTTTGCCCTTAATCTCTTTTCTTGTTCTCTTATATATTCTGCTTTTGAAATACTAATAGTTGTAGGATGAGGTGATTTGAGGTTGCTAATGTTATGAAAAATAATTGGGAAATTGTTTTCTGCAAGTAAATATATCACATTTATTTTCATGAAACACATTTCATAGATTTTGTGGAGTTCAAAAAATTCAAGGAAGTGCATGACCTACAGATGAGCTAGGAGTTCTTCTTTAAATTGAACCCACTTTTAACATTGCCTCTTTATTATAAATCAGTTGCAGTTCTTGTAGCTGCCCCCAGCCCCAAAGGTGGTTTCTAAGGTTAGCTGGAAATAAGATGTAGCTTCTTGAAGAACTATGTTCTTAAGCACAGTAGTATTTTCTTCAGCAGTTTCCAGTAAAAATAGAATGTAGAAGTATCTGGCAATCATTACAGGATCTCAGGTTTTTTTGTTCAAAGATATGTTTGGTTTAATATTTTTTTGTCTGAACTCAGTTTTAGTTTATAGAATTTCTTCAGAAAGTAATTTTTATTTTTTGCTTATGTCTTAAATAAGTGAAGACATTCCTCCTACTATACAAGTATAGTCAAATGAAATTGTTGCTAGCTAAGGTAAAAATATCAATAAACTCAGTCACAGTAAGGTCCCAATCCCTGTTATTATTTGCTCTTGTATTTTCACGTGCATCTCTAACAATACATCTTAATACTTACAACACAAAAAGCAGCATTTACAAAATCAACTAACCTTCTCCATGAGAAATATGTAAACACTGTCAGCTAAAAAGCACAATCTGCAAAGGAGTCAATTTGCTGCAAGTCTCCAGAGTTCTCTGTAAAGCGTCTGTGTGATGCTGCTGAGCCTTGGCTCGTGTGGATAAATCTGCAGTAGCCCAAGGGGAACCCGTGGTCTGCGCCCTGGGTGGCCTGGCACTTTGCACAGAGGGTGCTGTAGAAAGCAGATCACAGAGCCTGCATTTGCAGTGGCATGATATGTCTTGATATGTGCATGATGATGGTAATAATACACGTTATTTTATTTGTGACAGGGTTTATTAGGCTCAATTTTTGTAGCTTTCATGAATTCGCTCTGAAGTTTTAAGGCTGTGCTTAGATATTGCAGCTATAAACAGTCACAAGTAATTTACGTATTTGCAAAGGGAAGGATTACAGTTGGATGAAAATTGTGGAGCACAGCTGTGCTGTATATTCATGAATCATGGCAATTAGGGGGGATAAGAAGATTTCTGAAAGTGTGATGCGTAAACAAGTCCTGGAACAATAACAGCCTTGAAAACCAAGAGTGTCCCATGCTGGTTTCTGTGCTTGTATTTGAGGCATTGTGATATTATCTGCACTTGAGCTTTGACATCCTAAAGGCAGCAGTGCAGGTACAGTGCTCACCTTGCTGCAAGGTGCAGTTTGTGACTGGGTGCATCACGATGCAGGCAAGCTCACTCTCAGCTGCCTGCCCTGGGGAATTGCGTGGATAATTTATGAGAGCTGCTTTTTCTAAGGAAAAGGGTACAAAGAGCGCGTCTGTCCTTTTCTGTGAACTAGGCTGTCTCAGGTTATTGCAGTGTATGAAACTGTGTGCCTTTAGTTGTGTGCTGTTAAAACCCTCTGTGCTCTTGCATAGGGTGTTCCTGCTATGGTGCATAGAGACATTGGAGATCAAAGGCCTGGTTTGCCCAGCATCAGTGTGAGGGAGCTGTACAAGCACATCCTCAGAGGCACCTGCTACCCTGAACCTGGTAGCCTAAATCAACGGGCAGAAAAGAAGTATCACTTCAGTTTTACCAGTGAGGGAAATAGAGACCTGTGGAAGTTGCAGGAAATTGGCTTAAGTGGAAATGGGACAAGGCTCAAGGGAGATGAGCTACAGAGCTGGGAGTGAAACCTATTTGTCTTGTACTTTGCAGTGTGTCAGAAAGTGGATTTGAGTAGGGGGCTGAAAGGGTTTTCCCACCTCTTGCAGGGTGCACCTTGGCTGCACTAACTCTCCTGAGGTACAGCCACCCCCAACCACCTTTGTGGTATCAGCAGCCAGATCGAGACTAAAACTCATTTTCTGATGGGCCAGTGGGTTTCTGGTAGCTCTGATCACTTGCAGGTTTCTGGCAGCAACCATCATTTACAAGCCATCTGTGCCAGATTTGGATCACAGCCGGAAAGTGGATAAAAAATTATGTCTCCTCTTGAACTTCCCTGAGTTGGACAGTTTTGAGTCTTATGCTTGAGGGTTTTTGGAAGTTCCTTAAAGTGGCATCCATTTAGCTATGCAAGCAGCAGCTTTTCTGGAAGGTGGTATTTTTTCTTTTAGTAACTAAAAATTGCTGTTATGGAGAGCTGGATTCTTTTCACACTTCCTCCTCATTTCTCTTCCCCTCACACTAATGACTTATTTTCTAATTCATGCTTTTCTGTTCTTTCTCCTTATGAACAGATTTCTTTTTTGCCATTTGTCATTTTATTATTTTGCTCTTCTTACATCTTTTTCTCTTTTCTTGTCTTTCCCACTTTGAGATTATTCACAAAAATAGAGTTCTGTCTTGCCAGCTATATGCTACCTGCAGAATGTTTGTAAATGTTTGCATTTTACTTTGTATTTTATTCTTTGTAGCCTTTAAATAAATCTATCCCAACTTCTCATTTTATTACTGAAGTAGTTAGTGCATTTGCAATTTTTTAAAGCTGAAATTATTTGATTATTGAGAATTAATTTCAGTAATTGTAGCAGTTTATTCAAAGACTGTTGCTTCAAGCCAGGATGTTAAAATCAGATTTTATTTTGTATTTATTTATTGTATGTATTTATTGCTGAAGGTTTTCTTCCCGGAGTATGTGAAGGCCAGTAATTCGGATTATGAGATGCCCTTCTCAGTGTGCAAATGGGGGTGGTGAGAAATGAATTGTTCTACCACAGTTTTGCAATCTCTTTCATCTTGGTGTAGTGGCAGGACCACACCAGCAAGTTCTGAGGACTCTCAGATGACAATGTAACACCTCTCTGGGCTCTGTTACCGTTTGCATAATGCTAGTAGTGTGCAGGTATTCAGCAAGACACTCTTCAGATGGAAATTTCACAGTTCAGAAAGTGCAGGTACAAAACAAGGGCACGAAATGCAAGTGGAAAGCTCAAGGTGATTGTTGGCATGCTTCTTTCTGCTTTCGTTTTTGTCAGACATATCATCAGCAGCTTCTTTTGACTGTCATGTTCGGAAGAAAATAGGAAGTCGGGGGTAGTGACTTAGATAATCCAGAGAAGGATGTATAGAGCATGCAAAGGTACCAGTGGAAGAAGGGGAAAAGATTGGGGTAATTATATTGGATGAGTACATTTGATAAAAAATGAAACTTTTTTCTGACATAGTTGCTTTACACCAGCTTGTTTTATCTACTACTTGATAGCAATGTAGCTTATGTACATTATATAGCTTTGTGACACCTAGGAAGGTCTTTAGAAGCTCAGTTTGCTCTGTAATTAATTTGTATTTTATTATTTATGTTAATAAGAAACTAAAATATCACTTTACTTTCCCTTTCAGTGATTGCAGCAAAGCAGTGTTCATCCTTTTGTATTGCTAATCAGTTGAGAGATTACATATTTATCTATTTTTTATCCATAAAGAGAAAGGGTGACCCAGTTTAAAATGTTTCCTTCAGGGCAATGCAGTGGGGCCTTGTAGAGCAGAGGAGAGTATCTGCTTCTGCCAGTACAAGAACTTGGCAGGTTTGGGTGCTGATTCTGTGTGTTCAGACTGCTGACCTTCCCCCTGGAGGCAGGGTGTTTATGTTTAAGAGTAGGCTCGATGAGGCACTGAGTGATATGGTTTGGATGATGGGATGGTGATAGGTAATAGGTTGGACTTGATGACCTCAAAGGTCTTTTCTAACCTTGTTAATTCTGTGATTCTGTGGCTGTACAGGCTGATGCCACCCTCTGCCCTACGTGCAGTTGTGAGGTTGCTTGCAGGGAGCCATCACAAAGAGGTGTCACCAGAGCCTTTCTCTTGACTTAAGAAGGGATTGGATTGGTGCCATCATCTCTGAGATCATGTTTTAGCTGAGGAAATAATGGCAAGTGGTCTTTAATACATGAATATGCAAATGTGCCCGTGAGTGACACACTTACCTTGCTCTCTGACAACACAAGTACCCGAGTCATTCTTTCATGAGGTTGAGTTTTAGCTTGAATTCTCAGATGTTTATGAAAATGAAGTCTTGAATTGCAAATTCCAGTAGAAACCTTATGATTCCTGTTGAGATGCATGTTAACACAAGCCTGTGAATATCATAATTCATGATTAATATAACTCATTTGACACAGGTAATGAAACCACAGCATGAAGTTTTTAATGGTAATTTTAATTGTAATCACAGTTCTAACTGCAGATGAGAAATTAGAAGATGAAGAGATTCCTTGATTAACTTCAAATGATGACTAAGTTGGAAGTTGTATTTGCAAGTGAAATTCAGATACATCAGTATTTGATCCATATTTAGGGAAGAGATCAGAATAGTTCTAGCTTTCAAATTTGGTATCAGTTTGAAAGCAAAATGAATAAAGTTAAAGGCTAGGTATTTCCACTAATACTCTGTTCCACAGCAGGAAGCATAAAGAAAATTGGTCTGTTTTTCCAGAGCAGGTTGTTGCTAACCAATGTAACTACAGCAGCATTTTCTCTTGTTTACAGTGGCAACAACAAAAAAAATTACATTGCGTCGTGTTGCAATTCTCACTTCTGAAAATTTAAGGAATTTATTGAAAATGTATTGTGGAAATGAAAGAATGGATAACTTGTCCAGAGAGTGACTTAGACTAACTGCTCAGGTCAGGTTGAGTGGAAACCAGAAGACTAAGATACTTACTGTATCCTGGAATTCATCCCACTGTTTTTGGCAGATATAAATCACAAGACTCAAACCAGGAGTGTGAATTTCTGTTTAGCAGGGTTTTGCAAGCCTAGGGTTTCCATGAAGTCTTATAAGCTAAAACTTTACCTTAGTTATACGGGTAAATAACGCCTCTTTTTGGGCACTGCATCTGTAGAGCAATGTTAAATAACTTTACAGGTGTCTCTACACACCATTGAGTCACCTTGACAATTGATTCTTCCAGGTTACTGAATTTTAAATCACTTCACTGGCCGTTGCTGAAGATTTAAAAAGTGAAGCATAAGTTTTTGAGAAAGTTCTTGTGCTTGCCCTAGAATAAATTTAGCATTGTTTTATTGTCTGTCCTTAAAAAGCAGAGCTCATGTCCCTCTGCATATTGTTAAGTCTATGAAATCATAGAATCGTTTTGGTTGAAAAAGATCTCTGAGACCATTGAATCCAACTGTTAACCCAGCACTGCCAAGTCCACCATTAAACCATGTCCCCAGGTGCCACATCTACACAGCATTTAAATATTTCCAGGGATGGTGACATCACCACTTCCCTGGGCAGTCCATTCCAGCTCTTGAGAACCCTTTTGGTGAAGAATATTTTCCTAATATCCCATATAAACTTCCCCTGGCACAACTTGAGGCTGTCATCTCTCATTGCTGGTTGCTTGGGAGAAGGGACCGACCCCCACCTGGCTACAACTTCCTTTAAGGTAGTTACAGGGAGCAATAATGCCTCCTCTGAGCCTCCTTTACTCTAGACTAAACATCCCCAGTTGCTTCAGCCCATCCTCGTGAGAATTGTTATCCAGACCCTTCCCCAGCTCCATTTGCCCCTCTCTGGACACATTCCAGCACCTACATGTCGTCCTTGTATGAGGGGCCCAGAACTGGATGCAGGACTTGAAGTGCAGTCTCACCAGTGCTGAGTACAGGGGGTGATCACTGACTTCATCCTGCTGGACAGACTATTCCTGATACAGGCCAGGATGCCACTGGCCTTCTTGGACACCTGGGCACACTGCTGCCTCATACTCAGCCAGCTGTCAACTGGCATCTACAGGTCCTTTTCTGCTGAGCAGCTTTCCAGCCACTCGGTCCCCAGCACTGCATGAGACTGCTGTGACCCAAGTGCAGGACCTGGCCCTTGGCCTTGTTGAACCTCATGTACTTGGCCTATTGATCCAGCTGGTCCAGATCCCTGTGCAGAGCCTTCCTGTCCTCCAGCAGATAAACACTTGCACCCAACTTGGGGTCATCTGCAGACAGACTAGAGATGCCCCTGATTCCCTTTTCCAGGTCATTGATAATGATATTAAACAGGGTTGGCCCCAATACTGAGCCCTGGGGAACACCAGTGGCCACCAGCTGGATTTAGTTCCATTTGCCACAGTTCTCTGGGCTCAGCCAGCTAGCCAGTCTTTTATTCAGTGAACTGTGCAGCCATCCAAGCTGCAAGCAGCTAATTTCTCTGGGACAGTGTTGTGGGAAATCATGTCAAAGGTTTTACTGAAGACCAGGTAGACAACATCCAAATCCTTTCCCTCATCCACTAAGTGGGTCACTTTGTCACAGAAGGAGATCACCCCCTCTGTCACTAAGCAGAGGTGTTCCTCTCCCTGCTGCCATCAGGTACTGGCACACCCTGCTCTGGGATGGCACCAACTGGCATCTTGCTCCCTCCGGAGCTGTGTCCAGGCAGGTGCATGAGTCGTGGTGGGTGCAGAGCTTGGTGTGACCTTGTGTTTCTGCTGGATGGGCACAACTGCTCTCTGGTGCCACTGGCAGGGCTTCAGCTGGCTCAGCTGTGCAGGCAGTCACACCACGCTGGTCACTAGGACTTCCCAGGAACTCCTTTGATAGGAGTGGGGCGTCTTGGCCACTGTTGCTCCTGGCCTGGCTCAGGCTATGCGAGCTGCAGGGTCCTGGTGCTTCTCTCAGCTCCACCTGAGATCCACTCTGGATCAGGAAACACCCTCATGCACCACGTTGGAGCCCTGCACTGTGAATTGTGCCAGCACTAGAGTCACTTGCTGTGCCAGCTGATGGAGACATGGAGAACTCTGTAGCTTTTCTTGGTGTGGAATTGGTTAAATCCTTCTTGCTGTGTATTCAGTCACAGTGATATGTCCATGCTGCATACTGCAGTGCAGCAGAGAGACACTTGGGTGAGCTGTATATGAGCTAACACAGGTACTGAAAGCTGTACAACCACACTAGAAATGCCCAAGTGATTTACTCTTTTGAGGAGCAATGTAGTTAAGCCTGGGAGGAGCTAATGATTATGCTATTTAAATTGTTTCCAGTAGAATGTAATCTTGTTTACAGCTAACTGGGAATCTGTCATGGCACAGTTCACAGCGTGGATATAACTTTTAATTTAGAATTAATTATCTGCTCTAAACTAAGAGTGTTAATTTTTGGCTATTAAAGAGCACTGGTTACCTCTGAGCAACCTAATCTAGGCTCTGGCTTTTCCGAATACTAGGATAATTCTTGGATATGCCAGGTATATTAATTAAGAAATACTATATTAATACCCAGAGAAACTGGGCCATCATATCAGTACAAAAAGATCATGACATTACTAGAAGTTTAAGGCATCCTGGAAGATGTCTTTTAAATGCTGGCTGTTTCAAAGAATGCTATAGTGTAGTATTCTGGCAGTACTGATGCAGCTTGAAAAATTCTTAAATTACCTCCTTGGGGCTTGGTTATCATTCTCAGTTTCTAATGATCAAGAAAAAACAATAAAGGAGAAATTTAAATGAACTTAAATGTTCTTCCTGCCTTTCTTCCTTCCCTCCCTTTTTCCTTCCTGTTAAGATTCTCAGGCACCATCTGTAATTTATTAATTTAATGCTATATGCTCGAGGCTTTGCAAGATAGAGGTTGTTCTGAGTATTATTGGAAGGAAAAAAGTTTTCCAATCCTGTGCACTTTGTGTCAGAGAGATTTCAGAGATTGTTCTGTTGGGAAAAATGTGAAAATACGTTTGCATAACCTGAAAAGTGGGATATGGAAGTTCAGGTGTTCAGGTCTCTGCCCCGATGTTCCATTCCTCAGGAAGGTACGTATTTCACACACATCCGATGAGTACCTAGACTTTCAGTTTATTTGTTAGTGTGGACTGGGCCTGTCCTTTCATCCCCCGAAATTTTCTTCTGAAACTCTGGAGGTCACTAAGTCTGCAAGATTTGGATTTGCTAAATTGACATGATGTTACGAAGACTTCTGGGAAAAGAATCTAGACATGGAAGAAAAGATTTTGGAGCCTGGAAAAATAAATTTACTTGCAATAAATTGTCATTTCTGAAGGCCATAGTTTCATTGATGTGGTGACACATAGTAAGTTATAACCAAAATTGAAGGAGATAGTAAGGCAACGAGGAGCTCATTGAAATGACTATCCAGTTGCTGGACTTTCAGTTTATTACTTGTTGTGTTCCACTAAAATATAAGGATTTTGAAACAGAAGTTATAAAAACATGCACAATAGCTGTATTTTATCCTTAGGCTGGTATAGGCCTTTCAAAGGATGGAATGGAATACTGCACAGGGAACCTTGAAGAGTCTAAGACTGCATTTTCAAGAGTGCTCAGAATCTATTGAAAATACTTAATGTGGTGGAGAGAAAAGGGAGAGTGTCTATTGTGCTGCCTAGTCAAAGTGGCAAACGGCATATAACACATTGCAGTTTTTAATGTGTTCTTTGGCAAGAACAACTCATTCTCTTCTGAAAAGGCTTATTCTGAAGAAAAAGATGAGATACATTAGAGGCATAGATGTTTTCATTGCATTGCATGATGGACTGTAAATACGCCCAGCTGACATTGTGAGACATCCTCAAAGTAACTGTGCATTGAGGTGAAAATTCAGCCCAAAGGGTTTTAATTTACAACCAGCTCTGCAATATTGTATTTGTGTGGGCTTGGATTAACAATGCCAAACATGACTGCATATTGCAATAAATAGTAAATAGAAAGATGGTGTTGTGTATGCTTTGGCTTTTCACTTTGCACTTGATGACATCTGTATTTTTGTTAATTTTTCATGAAATGGCTATGATGTTTCTGTATTTTTTATTTTCATGCCACTAGAATAGGTCTATAACTAGCAATGATTAAGCCGTTATTAATAATTCCCTAAGTTATTTTCTTTTTACATCATTAAATGCCTGCTTCTCTATCTTAATGATACTCAATACTTAAGGAAACTTATTCAGCTTGTTTCTGTGGTTCTTCCCCATTTTGTGTGGGTCCTCAGTATCCGGATGTTGGATCTCTTGTGCTCTGTCTAGGGTGCTGTCAAATGGCTGATGGTGGTTGGGGGGAGAGTAATGTGTGTGCTACCGGGAGAGCGCCTGAACACAGTGTGGGTTGTGCTAAATTTGTCAGTAGGTCAATGGCAGTATTTCCTTATAATCTTTCGGCTCTTCTTAAATTGAATCTTCTAATAATCATAAATCAGATCAGTATTTGAGCAGGATTTCAGGTTTGTGCTGCCATTCAAGAGACTTTCTAAAGTGGATTCCGGACTCAAGCAGGAGTCCTTCTGTCAGCAGGGGAGAGCAGATGTCAGTGGTGTGGGTGAGCAGGGTCTGGTCACTGCTGGGGTCACTGCTGTGGAGCTGGCAGTCCAGAGGGTCACGCTGTGTGCCCCTCAGTTTGACACACACACAAAGATAAGAGCTTGTGCACTGATAATGTGGAACACCGCTCCAGAATGATAAGCACTTTTGAAGGGTCAAGTGTAGGAAGCTGTTGCTGTCTCACAAATTTCCGTCTTGCTTGTGCCAGCCAGCTTTCCTTCTATATTTCTGCTCAGCTCCTCATCCTGTTCCAGTTTTGGTAGGTCCTGTATGAGCAAGAAAATGAAACCCTCTCGAGTCTCACAAAATGAAGCTGAGTGACTTCAGTGGGTGCTCCTTTGGGCTGAAATGGTTCATCTTGTGTCATACAATAAACACACGCTCACGGGTTGTGCACTGAAGTATCAGAGCTGTGAGAAATGTACAAGTAACAGCGATCACATGCTACATCAATTAGACATTTTGTGCAGTGGGCAATTAGTGTTCTATAAAGAAATCAGAAGACACAGTCGTATGTATTTATCAGAGAGTAGAAAACATCTGCTAGTGTATGAGTGTTGATTAGACCCAAAGGGGAATCTTAGTTTCATTCTTTTTTAATGGTCCAATAGCTAAAATTATTCTTTCTGCCTTACTTAAATGCATTTGGAAATAGCTTCCCACAGTGCCAGAAGTGGTTTAATTACATCTGATGTGGTTAAAAGGGATCTCCAGCTTTGTCTGATACAGCCTGTATCTGAGAGTACGTGTGCTCACTGATTACTCCTACTGTCGTCTTCTTCCCCTGGCACACACCTGGTGTTTTACAGTGTGGCTGTGGCTCAAGAGCTCAGTGGGACAGATCCCTCCGTGGGCTGGATGCACCTTGGCATTGTGCTGTGGTGTCTTCTCAAGTCTGGCATCTCACTCTCTTGTGTCCTGCTTGGTGTGGAGCTCTGGGTGATGTTGCAAAGGCAGAAGTGTGTTGCAGATGGGGACGCTTCTCATGCAGCAGAAGTGTAGCTAAAAACACATAAGCAAGACTGGGGAAGGATTTCTATTTGCTTTATGTTCCACTTCATCCTTCTTTCATCTAAATAAATCGTATTTTTTATTTAGCTTATATTGCTGTTTGTCTGTTTAAAAGACATGTAAATTGGGATCATGAGCACTAGGCATATGTGAACAAGAAAAAGTGAACCCACTATACTTTCTTTACAATCTGCTGGAATTGGAAGGAATCTTCTGCATATACCTGTAAGAAGTAGTCCTAGGATCAGTACAGCTTTTGAAACCAGAATTCCTATAGCTGTCATTCAAAATTATTCTCATTGCTCTAGTAGTACTGTTGAGCCTGAAAACTTCCTTTCCACAGAGAGACTGTTCGAGGTTTTTGCCTCTGCCACCACCTTCATCCTGAAGTCTGTTGGATTTAGAAAGTTTTTAGTTTTAGTAGTTGAAATTAATCAACTGAAGAAATTACAGACGTTTTTTCTTTACGTAACCAGATACGTAGAATCCCCTCATCTTACGGAATTGTCAGTGGAGGAATTTGATGTTTGAGTGTTCTGGTCAAATTTTATTCCAGAAGCCTTATATTCCCAGAAACAAGAATTCTTCCTGAAACTTCCAGAGGGACACTTGTTCCCTGTTTTCTACAAAATGTAGCGTTAGGGTTAGGGTTACATGGGAGACATGTTACATGGGAGACAAATAACTTGAACACTCCTCTGACAAAGACCCAAATATTTTGAATTTAGATTCGTGTGCATGGTATGATTTTCTTCCTCTTCCAGGAAATCAGCAACTTGTCTGATAATCACATGTTTGTATTCACATTTTACTTGAAAATGTTTCATAGGAAAAAAGTATCAGGCTTAGAAGTGTGTCCATGGACAATGCTGTGTGCGGTGTTCAGTCCCCAATGGAGATTGCTTTTTCTGTAATTGTTGCTAACAGGCATTCTGGCAGGTGAAGTGGAATAATTAAAATGGCAACTTCAGCTGCATATTAAAAAAAATATGAAAAGGATGGTGAAAGTCCTGTCCTTGTAATGGTTTGTTATTGATGTCACAGCACCTGAACAGCTCTTTGCTCAATAAAAATGCTGTACGTCATATTCTCCCAGCCTTTGCTTTGTGAGTTAAACACAAGACAGCCTCTTGGCAAATATATTTGTGTGTTTTGCTGTGATTTGTGTAGTCACAAAAAGTGTTGATAAACTTTTCTGTGCTGTTTTGTCAACGCAATCTTTAGCATTTAATCTGATCTACTTCAGCTGTGATCTGTTTAGTTACGTTTGTGAATGACACATGGGAGCAAATTAGATTAGGCTTGTTTTCTTTGTTGAAAAATGGAAAGCACGAAATATAAGACCTGTAGTGTCTGGAATTACCTCAGGACGTGTTTCTGGCATGCTTAAACAAACCTGCCACCAGAGTGTGGCTGCATCTTGTAGGTTTAGCGAGATATGTCCTCCCTGAACCTGTGGGGTTTTTTAAATTATAAATGGAAGTGGTTTAAAACGTGTGGTTTGTTTGTTGTTTTTTTTAATTATCAAAACATTTGGGATAGGAAACAATTTGCACTTTTCCTGAAGACATTGGAGGCAATGGCGAGTGACATTTACTAAATTCTAGATTCTGGTTTTAATTTCTATTTTGAAGTTTTTTTTGTTAAGGTGTAACCACATAGGAAGCAGTACTTGTCACAATGTAATTGAATATTAGAGTTTCATTTAAACTCCACGGGTTGAAATTCAGCGTGAGACTATAATTCATTTTCTGTAAAAAAAAATGGGGGAATAAAACAAACAAACAAAACCCCAACAAACCCTTCCTCCACAAACCCCGTGATACCAAGTCTTCTGTACATCTGGATTATGTTTTAAAAAGCAGAGTTTGTCTGTTCCATGCAGTGAGTAGAGTCAGTGGATTTTTCCTGTTATTTCTGGCAATAGACTTATCTCTGTCTTTCTGTGGATTCATAATATGCCTGAATCTTAGAGAAAAGAGAAGAAAAAGACAAGGGAAGCAGTTTTTGTCTTAACTGGTAAATAAACTGCAGTTTTCTTAGTATCTGTATCTAGCATGAAAACAACCATTAAAATTGCAGATTCCACTATCCGTCTTGTCTCTGGGAACTGACAAACATACAATTTACAATCCTATATAATTATAATCTGATTCTACAGAACCATAATTTCTACCAATATCTAGAAATACATCATTTGAGTATGACTTTTCAGTGCACAATGTGCTGGGATTAGTGGCACAACTTTAATGAGAATTACGCTGCTTAATTCCTTGGATATTTTGCTGTTATTGTGTCCTTTATTTTGAGAGGTCAAATTATACTGAAAATCTGTAGAAGTGTAGAAAATCTGTGGAATGGCAAATGTTGCTTCTGGCTTTGCAGGAGAGCTGTCCTTTGGTTCATAAAACAGGGTACCCTGTTTGCTTAGCCATAGGCACATGGTGGAAGAGAAAATGAATGCCTAATTCTAGTAAACGCGGTTTAAAAATGGTAGATTGGATAAATGCTGAAATTATTTTTTTCTTCTAATGCCTTTGGATATTTTGTTACAGTCAGAGATGACAGCTGCTTGCCAGTTTATGAAAAACAAATACCTAGAGTTGACACACCTTTTAAAGTCTAATTATCTTAGGCATGCTGTATTTTAAAGACAAGGTTACTCTTTTTGCATGTAAAATGTTTGTGCAAACCCTAGGAGTTTTCAAAACAGTCATAAAAATCATCTTATTATTTGGGGGTTTTTGTTTTATTCCTCCTTGGTTACTGTTTGATGGATCTGGGAAATATTTGACAAGCTTTGTTGGAAAACAAAGAGGGAAATGAATTGTTTTTTATCAGCCTTTTCTTTTGGTATTTGCCATTTCACATGCTGTAAGCTTTTATTGTGCAAATACTTCGCCATTTCATCAGGCTTAGATGGCAATATTGATGTCCAGCAGTAATAAGTTATATTAGTTCAGGATCAGAACCGTGTGTATATCAGACCCTATTTTCAGTCTTCTTCAAATCTAGTGAAAATGGTGTTCCAGAGTCTGAAATGTCTTGCCTGGGAGACTGATTTTGGCTCTCAAAACAGTATCACACAGAGTGTTCATGTGACGATGTTTTGAAGCCCGGAACAGTAATTTGGATAAGATAGTTGCAGTTAGAAATATGAATTAGTTGAGTCATGATCATTAGCTCTTAATTTTTCAGCAATCTGATAACTGTGTCAGCTATAAGCTGTATACTGCAGAGGGGATTTTCAGCTGGAAATCCAACGCTTTTTAGGGACACTGATTCCCAGTTCTCTGAGACTGTGAGTCTGAGTGCTGTCTGACTCCTCTGCCACAGCCTTTCCCACAATTCTCATTTCTTGCTGGCAGCACACATTCTTGCATGACTTACACATCTCAGGTCTTGAAAGTAAGGATTGCTTTATCAATTAACTGCCCAACATTTAAAGAACCCAGCATTTGAGTCATACCAGTTAATGATGATTTGCCAGACTGTATTAAAAAAAAAGTAGTAGCTTTCCAGATTTTTCTCTCCTAGGGTTTTTTTTTATAATAGATATATATCTGTGTATATAGACTTAAATATGGGAAAATAATGTCTTGTTCAGTTATGTGTTGAGAGATCAAGCTGGACAGAGCACATAGTGTATTACTTTCCTCAAGTTATCACACTTCTTTCTAATTAAATGCTTCTCTATATTTTTCATTTAAATACCACTGTAGCAAGGCATTTCACATAGCTCTTTGTAGCTCCACACAATCAAGTGTTGAGAAAATAATCCAGAGTAATTATTAGAGTAAATGATAATTTCATTGGAGGCATTTTGTGCGAACCGGATGACAACGACTTGATAATTTTAATCCATTAGAGGTTGCATTGCCAGAGTATTTTGGGTTTCTTATTTGCTGAAATATTGATGGCATATGCTTTATTTGGAACAACACTGGAGGAATCCTGAGGTGTGCCTCCCTGCCTGTATTTTATATGCTTTATCTTCCCTATTTCCTTGTACTTTTCAATTCGTGATGCAAACGTGCTTTCTGGTACTGCCCTTGTGAACTGAGCATTTGTCAAGTGCTGCATTTGCCATGAGATTCTGATTGAAGATTTGATTAAAGACTTTTGGCTGAACATATTATGTAGACAATTGATTTGAACTTAAAGCTTTACACACCAAGTGGATTTGTATGTTTATGATTCATATCAATTCATTCTAGCTGCTGGAGACTTTTTGCTTCGAGAAAGCCTGTCAAAACACCGGAAGCTAAAGCTTTTATGTGAGGAAGTATCAGAAGTGGAGTCAAAAGTCACAGGGAAGATTTCCATTAACTGTAGTTTTCTTACTGGACAGGTTCACAGGTTATGCTGAGTTGGAAGGGACCCACAGGATCCTCTAGTCCAACTCCCAAGCGAACGCCCACCCAGGGATCAGGCCCACAAGCGTGGAACCACGGGTACCACGCTCCATCCATCCGTTGTATTTGTAAACACTTTTGGTGATGGAAGTAGACTTGAACAGCTGAAATCTTACGGTTGTGTGACACAAGAAGAGCCAACACTTGTTTGTACCGTCTAATACCACTTCCTCCAGGACATTTACATAGGTAAAAGGTGCCTCATGGTTCTCAGGTGTAACAAGAATGGTCATGGAGTAATCAAGAAGTATAGTTGGGGTTCTGGTGATTCATAACAAACATGGAACTAAAAATATTGCAGTAACAAATAGCTGACCTGTTTTAAATCTGACTAATTTATTTGAAATACTTAAAGCTGAGATGCTAAACTAGGTATATAAATTCAAATTGGTGAGATGGTTAATGTTTATGTAAAGCAAAGATGATTAAATTTTATGCAATGTACATGTCTTAGTATGCAACAAAAGGAGATACGTTGCATAATGATGTTGAGACTATTACTTGATGTGACACTTCCAAGTACTTGTAAATGTATGCGATTTACTGTTAAAAGGACTCTATTTTCTTCAATTTGAAACAGAAAAAAGAATGCCAGCATATTTGAGGTTAAATAAAATATTGTCAGAATATAGGGAGATGAGTTTAATGGGACAAGTTAGTTTTTCTCCTAGAATGTGCCAAGAAGTAGTATTTGTTCCGTTTTCTAATATGACCTATGATTTGTGGTTCTATATATGTACTATTATTCCATGTTATACTTCCTCCTCATGTTTGTTTTATCTCTGCAGTATTTTTTAGTAGAGAAAGTTGGAAGCGGACACAGGTTGAAATTTGCCTGAGGGAGTTCAGCGTTCTTGACTAGGAGTTATACACAGATGTGGAGAAAAAACTTAATGTAACAAAAAGAAAAAAAAAAGCTGATATTCCTGATAATATGCCTACTTTTCTCCTATAGCCATAGAGAAGAAGAGATAATTTTAGCAGCTGTGTGCTAGAGCTGTACACTTTGCTGGAGAGTAGTCCTGACCTCTGTTGCCCCCTTTCCAACGCTACCTTCTTCCAACAGTGCCGTGACTTAATAGCATCTTTCTAAGGGACTTTCTTGTCACAGAGAAAGGTGAAAGGTGTATCACAGAGCCATAGGATGGTTTGTGTTGGAAGGGACCTTCAGAGGACAAACTGGAAAATAGAGCTAGAAAATAGGCTTTCACTGTAACAAATAAGGTGTTGCACAAGTCTTGCTTTGCTATGATTTTGGACACTTCCATAGTGGAGGACAATGTCACTAAAGAATTCCTGAATAGTTCTGGGTTACTAATGTTTTTTACACAAAGCTAAATAATTAACTTCCCCTAAAACTTACCAGAACCTAGTCAAGCAGAGTCAGCTAATCCTTTAAAGGGTCATTTGAGTTCTTTGGAGGAAGACTCAGCTCCACTGCTCTTCCCTTTTTCAATGAATACGAAGACCTTTCTTTGGGTGAAGTGCATATATGTCAATTTGTGAATTCCCTTTAAAGCTTGAAACAAGAAGACCTGGTGTTCTAGGCTTCTCTAGATCAGCTTGGTTTTTTTCAATCTGAAGAAACTGAAGCTTGATGCAGTGTCCTGAAGCACTGAATCATCGAATGGTTTGGGTTGGAAGGAACCTTTAGGGGTCATCTAGTTCAACACCCCTGCTGTGATTAGGTGTGTCTTCAACTAGAGCAGGATGGATGGATGTGAGTCCCTGTGTGGTTTCCTACATACTGAATAATGTCCCCTAAAGGAATCATTCAGTGTGCAGTGCCATCCCAGTTGTTCACAGGTTCACAGGTTATTCCAAGTTGGAAGGGACCCACAAGGATCATCTAGTCCAATTCCCAAGCGAGCGCCCACCCAGAGATCAAAACCACAACCCTGGAGCCATGGGCACTACGCTCCATCCATCCAAGCCTCCCATTATCTGGGTCATGTCACTGAGTTCCTCATCCACCTCCGGGGATAGTGACTCCACCACCTCCCTGGGCAGACCATTCCACTGAGAGATCACCCTCTCTGTGAAAAAGCTCTTTCTAACATCCAGTCTAAACCTCCCTTGGCGTAGTTTACAGACATGACCTCTTGTTCTGATGCTGGTAGCCATCTTTGCTGCAAAGTCCCAGAAGAATGATAGTCCTAGGTAGAGGGACCAGCTTTAGCAAGACAGCCCTTAGTACTTGTGAGGAATAAAGCTGCTATGTTGGTTTTCTGCTACTGCTTCTCAGTAGCTGTTTGCTTCATAGCTCCAGGAAACTCTGACCGTGTTGTAAAGGTTTCCTGCTGCTTCGTAAACCTTGAGTGGAGTCCATTGAGCCATATTTGGTTGCACATGGAAGCAAAGGGAAGAGTGGCTTAGTTTTGAAATGGAGAACTATGCTCTTCAAGTTGTTTAATCACAAGATCATCTTTTCAGAGGAAACTGATAAATCAGAAAAGGTTGAATACATAAGTTGTTTTGAAATTATCATAGATATCTTTGAATACTGTTGACATCACCAGGATTGAGTACCTCTGTCTCATTACAAAAAAGGGAGAGGAAAGTTGCCATCCCAACCTTATTATTACCATAGTTTTCTAAGGTTGTATTAATATCTGGAAGACTGAATCTGAAAAAGTCTCTTTTGTTGCAGGCACTGTGCATGCACTTTGTGAAAACACTTCTCTGTCTTCAGGAGTTTATAATTCAAAATCCCAATGCATCTTTTTATGCAGTATGAAATTAGTGGGAACATTTTCATGAGATTGAATTCTTGGTTTGGGGGATTCAGGTGCCAGGTATGAAGATGAGAATGTGGAATACCTTATCTGCATAGAGTGCTGTTAGAAATAATGGCTTAGTTCTCATTACTGGGTATGAAATCTAGGCCAAATGGTGTTTGTTGCTTTGCCAGCCATTGACGTCTTGCCTATTGTGAAGTCCATATTGTGTACTTAGGCATCAGGATCTGACAAACTCATTTTGCACTGAAAATGCTGTCCAGGATTGTCAGAATTTGCTGCTTGTATAAAAGGTAACTACAGAGATTGAACTCAAACCAAAATAAAAAATCTGCTTTCCTCAGATCCAGCAAAAAAGTACTAGGTTGGATTATAAAGATAGTGTGTGTGGGGGGAGAAAGTGACAAAATATTTTGTTTCACGGTTAGTATTTATCATGAAATGACATGTCTTCCCTTAGAAACTGTATTCCATAGAAACTGTAAAACCACCTGTAAGAAGGAAAAGGGCTGTTTCAGTTCACTAACGTCTCCTATCAGAGTTACAAGTCTTACTGTACTTCTCTTCAGTTTTGGTTTTTAAAGCAGCTGAGGGAAACTAGGTAGTCTCTTTTGCCTTCGCATTTTGAATAAATTGATAGCTTGACTTTACTATTGCTTTAAAAATCCAGTAAATGAAACTCTTTTTCCTGATTTGTCCTAAACACATAGGTAGGCAGTGGGACCTGTTAACACTTTGCCGCATTAGTGACTTACCTTGAACATAGTTCATTTCAGCAGTAGCAGATCTGATCTACGTATTTGTGCCTGTGTTTACATGCCTACTGCAGGGAGAACCCTCACTGAACACCTGCAGCATTTACCCTATCGCTCGGATCAGTATTTTGTTTGTTAAACAGCTCACGATTGTACTATTATTTTCAAGGCCAACATTGTTGCTAGGTTAATTGCTGTACCTGTAAGGCTTCATTTTTTCTTCACAAAGGTGTTTCCAAGAGGAGTTAAGACTTGTTTGTTAATCTCATTTTACAGGTGTCTTGGAAGGTTATACTGTTTGATGTATGCTGCCAACTGGACAAAGCCATGTTCATGGAACAGGAATAGGAGAGGGAGGGAGGGAGGGAGGGAAAGGAGCCACAGTCATCTTATGTAGGTTTTCTCTTCATCACAGTGGCTCACAATGTTTTCTGTATCAGAAAAGCAGAGGTCTGTTTAGGTAACATCTTTTGCCAGTGGAGTAGTAGTGCAATGGGGGAATCAATGTGGTACAGATGGAGAATGAGGGTGTGGGGGAGTCATTGACGTCCTTGTTCTGCAGCATATGTATGTGTAAGTGCAGGCTCCTTATCCAGACAATACTTTCCCCTAGTTTCTCCTCATTTAATTCAATGCTTGTTGTGGTTGGATGTTTTGTACATTAGTGGGTTAGTTTTGTTTGTGCACATATTTTACTGTTTTAATGACTGAGATTGGCTGAATTTTTGGTACTGAGAATGAAATCTGGCTGCTGGGGCTGTATCTTTCCTGTGGCTGGCAGCGATGCATTTTCCATAAAGACACTTCCTGAAAGTCATGTCATTTGTCATCTGGATCCATCTGCATTGCAGGTAGTGTATCTTCAGGTCACAGTGGGGATTTTTTTACCTCCCAATTTCCTCCTATTCAGGCACTTATCATCAAACTACTTGAGATACAATTTTAGCATAGATCACCCAAAGGCTATTGCATGTTTCTGCTCCATCACTCATGTTTATTAAATTTAGCTCCCTCTTTTGGGACATAGATTCTTTTTCTGACATTGGGCTCAGAGTTTCTGTGTGTAGAGGGAGGGCAAGAAATAGCCCAGGCATCCATTCTTCCTTTAGGTTTTATTTTCATTACCTGCAATTTACTGCCATATGCTATCTTACTCAGTTCTGTGTAATTGCAGAGAACAAATCTGTACGAATGTTCAACTAATCTTTCCAGGGCAACAGTGGCAGCCCCGTAGTTCAGTTTTTTAAAACATGCAATATGCTTTAGGGAATAGACTTGCTTTTTGTGTCAGTAGATACTGTCCTTGCTTCTTACTGTCCTCACTGAAAGCTGTCAGCCTAGACATTTCAGAAATTTTCAGAAACTGTAGTTTCTTTTTCACAATGACTACTGCTTTGTTCTAATTTAACTCGAAGCTGTATCTCATTACCACAAGGCATATCTGAAGCATCTGCAGAGCTCCTGTTGTTCCCTTCAGCACTGAGAGTCTCTTGGTCAGTGCTTGGTTGTATATATCCTGGAACACACCTATCTTACAATATATTGTTACCTGACTGATGTTTTTTAAAACTTAGTTCAGGGGAAACACTTAGAAGACTTGACTTGTACAATTTCTGTTGATTTCATATATCCAAAGTTGTTAAAATTGGAGATCTGTTTTGATGAACTGTTGTAATTAAAACAGAGCAAAAATGCTGTTACAGAATCATAGAATGGTTTGGGTCGTAAGTGACCTTAAAAACCATCTAGTTCCAACTGCTCTGCCCTAGACAAAGCAGTTCTCTGGACCAGGTTGCTCAAAGTCCCATCCAACCTGTCCTTGAACACTTCCAGGGAGGGGACATCCGTAACTTCCAGAGCCTCACCACCCTCACAGTAAGGAATTTCTTCCTAATATCTAATCTAAACCTCTCTCTTCCAGTTTGAAGCCATTCACCATTGTCCTGCAATTATCTGCCCCTGTAAAAAGTCCCACTCCATCTTTGCTGTTGGCCCCCTTTAGGTACTGAAAGGTGGTATAAGGTCTTCCTTGAGCCTTCTCTGCAGGCTAAACAACTCCAACTCTCTCAGCCTTTCCTTATAGGAGAGGTGCTCCAGCCTTCATCTGGACTTGCTCCAACAGATCTACATCCTTCTTGTGTTGGGGGCCCCAGACCTGGACACAGTACTCCAGGGGGAGTCTCAGGAGTGCTGAGAAGAGTGGGAGAATCACCTCCCTTGACCTGCTGTCCACATTGCTTTTGATGCAGCCCAGGATACATATGGCTTTCTGGACTGAGAACTCACATTGATGGGACATGTTGAGCTTCTTGTCAACAAACACTCCCAAGGGCCACTCTCAATCTCTTCTCTGCCCAGCATGCGTTTGTGCTTGGGACTTCCCTGACCCAGGTGCAGTACCTTACTCTTGGCCCTTGTTGAATTTCATGAAGTTTGCACAGCCCCACCTATCAAGTCTGTCAAGGTCCCACTGAATGGCATCCCTTCTCTACAGTGTATTGACCACACCACACAGCTTGGTGTTATCTGGAGACTTGCTGAGGTGCTCTCAATCCCACTGCCCATGTCGACAACGAAGATGTTAAACAGCGCCAGTCTCAACACGGATCCCTGCGGAACACCACTCATCTCTGGTCTACACCTGGACATCAAGCTGTTGACCACAAATCTCTTGATGTGACCATTCAGCCAATTTCTTATTCACCAAGTGCTCCATCTGTCAAATCCATGCCTCTACAGTTTAGAGACAAGGATGTTGTGCGGAACTGTGTCAATTGCTTTGCAAAACTTCTAGTAGGTGATATCTTTTTCTCTTTTCTCATCTACCAATACTGCAGTCCCATTATAGCAGGCCACCAGATTTGTCAGGCATGATTTGCCCTTACTGAAGCCATGGTGGCTGTCACCAGTCCTCTCCTGATTTTCCATGTGCCTTAGCACAGTTTCCAGAAGGATCTGCTTCATGACCTTGCCTGGGTGGAGGGAGGCAAGACCGACTGGACTGTAGTTCCCTGCATCTTCCATATTTCCTGTTTTAAAAATGGGGATTGTGTTTTCCTTTTACCAGTCAGTGGGATCTTCACTGGACTGCCATGACTTCTGAAATAGGACAGATAGTGGTTTAGCCACTCCCTTTGCCAGTTCCTTCAGGACCCACGGATGCAGCTCATCAGGTCCCATGGAGTCATGCACCTTCAGGTTCCTTCGATGGTCTTGAACCTGATCTTCTATGGAGGCCAGTGCTTCATTCACCCAGTCCCTGCCTTTGCCTACTGCAATCCAGGCGGTGTGGCTGGAGCACTTGCTTGGTGAAGTCCGAGTCAAAAAAGTAATATTAAATTCCTCAGCCTTCTCTGTGTTCTGGGTAAGAGGGACTTCGTTTCCTTCTGGAGAGGGCCCACATTTTGCCTAGTCTTCCTTTTATCACCAATGTACTTACAGAAGCTTGTGTTGCTGCCCTTGACATCTCTGGCCAGATGTAATTCTATCACGGCTTTAGCTTTCCTAACCTGATCCCTGACCATTGTGTGGCCATTATGAGGATTTGGCTTGAGTTAATCATAACAGTTATCTACATGGAATTAAGAAAAAAATGTGAATGTGTTCCTGTTGTTACATTCGCTCTCAGTTAATCTGCAGAACTGTTGCCAAACATAATGAGTGTCATAGATCTTAAGGTACAAAGGACATTTAGATAAACCTTACTGATGCAAATAGGACCAACAACCTTTCAGGAAGGTCTCATTAATTTGCTGATTTTTAAGCTAGTTTGCCACCCAGGATTCGAAAAGAAAATAAAGCATTTGGTTCTGTAATTATTTGTGCAACTACAAATGCAGTCTCTGCTATCAGCCATCTGCCCTGCAGGCATTACTTCTAGTGCCATTTGGATCATTGTCATATTGTCTGGTCCTCTGCATCTTCTTCTATTTTGTGACTTGGTGCTGATAATTCTCATACAAATATCTGTGTTCACATTCCTGCCTTTTTTCCCTATCCACTTGCTTTATCCTTCTTAGTCTTTTTAAGGGTCTTCAGAACAGCTGCATAGGCAGAGAAGGCAATGCTGTGTTCCTGGAGAGGTATGCTTTCATTTATCATCTGAGAGTCACAGTGAAACACTTCATTCCTCTGAAGCTTAACATTAAAAAAATGCAGTCTTTGTTTCTTCAGCAGTTCCTGGTGTCTGTCCTTGCCTGCTCAGTTCAGTGGGAACCCATAGGTGACCAGTAAGGGCCGGCTGTTGCTTGCCCTTTCTGCCCTGTGAATATGGCACAGGAGAAATCAGAGAGCTGCTATTGCTGGTCTTGGCGGTAGAACAGCAAACTAAGATTGAATGTCCTTAAGCTTCTCCTAAATGGCCAGACTTTTGCTTGCTTAAATGGCCCAGGAAAGTAGTTACTTCTGCCATAAAGATAGGAGCTTCAGGTTTTACTCTAAATTGGGTGACTGAGCAACGGCTTTGGGGTCAGAAAGCCTTGATGATTCCTAGCGTGAGGGGAGCTCTTGCAGTCTTTCAGAGTGATTTGTTTAATTTTTAGTCTTTTATTAGCCTGTGTGTCTGATACAATAATGTTTCTCCCAAGAGGTTTCTGGTGAGCTCAGTATGTGTCGTACGTGGGGGAGCCGATCTTATTTTATGTGAGGACTTGCAGGTGTGGGGTCTTGCAGGTGCTGGCATTTTGGCTGACTGCCCTGATTAGAATTTGTTGAATTTCACTTGTTTTAAGAACCTGGCTGTGTGCCATTCTTTTTAGTGCATGACTTCAGCCTGCAGGTCCCTGACCCTGTTAATGGGCTTTTACAGTAGCATTTCATCAGTGCTGCAGGAAAGCTCGTTCCTAAGGACTTAACAGTAACATTATCCAGAGCTGTTGGGTTTTATGGAACTATAGAGACTTTGCAGAGATTACAGAGAAGTGTAATTGGGTGAATATGACAGATGGTATCCAGTCAGCCAAGTGCTATCTCTTTACAGGAATTTTATTTCATGTGTTTTTAGAGACTGTAATGTTCAAATGGCACATGACACCCATTCTTGTCCTTTTGAGTCAGTTGTGCTCTAAAAGATCCCATAACTTGTTTCTCTGAATACAGCAACATACCAGCTCTCTCCACAACAGAAGTGCATGGAAAAAGTCTGCGTGATCTTGATGATTAGTCTGGTATGGTGTACTTTTTTCTTTTTATCTGGTTTGATCATCCGTTGTTTTTGAATTGCAGTGGACAATATGGCAGAAGAAACTTGAGATGAAAATGTCTCCTCTAATTTTCCATTGTTTCTGGTTCAGTGTTCTAAATGGGAGAAACATTTTCTTATCCATTTCCTCATCTTTTTATAACGTGAACTGTTTGTCTCGGGAGTTTTTCTTAACTATGTACATTTGTTTTGCTTATGCAAAGGTCCTTCATTTCACATAGATATTTTGTATTCTGCTATTACTAATGTATTGTCATGAAGTAGCAAAAAGAGAAATTCATGCAAGTGACACTTCGTAAACAGTGTATGGAAGTTTAGTGGTACATAATATGTGTCTTCTTGTTTAACCAGCTCTCCTTGGTTGAATTAGTGCTGGGTTGCAGAGATGTGCCAAGTGAGATTTTGGACCTTTGTCCCGGTTAAAAAGTTATTGTCGTGAAAAGTATTCCTTTATAAACAAAACAAAAGCGTTGACTTGTTTGTCAGGCAGAAACAATAGAGCTGCTTTACTGTGTCAGACTTTTTCCTTTAAAAAAGCTAAGATAAAATCAAATCAAATCAGTGACTACATGCATCTTTGACATTCTAATTAAAAACATTTCTTCTTAATTCTTTTTTTTCGCAGTAGCTTACTGAAATGCAAGCAATTGCATGTTCAAAGAGTAAAGGGGAAGCACTTGCTGTGAAATGTGTTGACTTAAGGTTTTTCAGATTTTACTTAAATTTAAATCAGTCCATGTGGAATTACAGTAAAATGTAGGAATATGTTAACTTAGAGAATCTTCTGCTTTCATCTCACTAGCAAATTGTGGAGCTTCATGAGGTTTCATCTCTTGAAATGATTTTTGTGGAAGAGACATTATGAAAAGCTTAGGATACTAAAACTTTTGCATATATTTTTGCCTTCACTATGACATACAGCAGTATAGTAAGCCTGGATGTTTTCATGTAAATTGATTTTAATGTTGAAACTGTTTTAGTAAAATAACTTTTTTTGTCTTAAAAAGGTGATATGAAAAGTATTATTTTGACACAAAGGTGAATGTTCATTTAATGTATTTACTTTTAGAGAACAGGAGGTGGGCTTATTTGAACGAAATGCTAGATTCAAAATTTGAAAATAATTCTATCTAAATGTAATGCTTAAGTCTCTTATGAGCCTTGGTCCACGCTGCTAATAGGAATGTTTACAATATATATCTATAGACTTGACTTCTAAAGCCCAACATCCAGTAAACTCCAGTGGGTGGATTGTTCAAGTTCTGTATAAATGGATGGGTGATTTTTTCCATGAATAATTACCTGCAAGGATATGTATACAGGCTCTGAATTGTCAGCTGGTTTTGGACTAGACTACTACTATGGAGCTGAAGTGTTGTTTGTAATATTATGTGTAATACAAAATTGCTTTTTGTTTTAAAGGGATCAAAGCCGTAGCCAAGATGCCATTTGGATGCACGATACTTGATCAAATAGGAGTAAAAATGAAACCTGCTGCATTTTCAGGATACTTCAGCAGGCTGTGCAGATTGCTAATATGTATGCACGCTTTTCAATAATTCAATTTTCATAAATGATAAAGTTGTATTTCTCTATTAAGACTGACAGAGTTTCATGCTGCTCCTGGGATTTTCTAGCATCACATCAAACATGTAGGCAGAATTGTTCTAACAGCCTCTCTCATTATGAGATTATTTCCTGCCATCTTTCCTGTCATTTCTAGTCACAGTTTTTCCTCTGTACTGGGCCTTTAGTCTCTGACTATCCCAGTTATTTTGACCACAGAGCGGCAAAACCATGGCCACTTCCAAAACTGGGGAGAACAGGCTGAATCCTCACCAGGTGCACAACTCTTCCAGGGGGATGAGCAATTGATTTCTGCTCTTTTGAAAGACCAGGAGGGTCTTTGCCTCTTCTCCAGAGAAGGAGTTTTTTGTGTTTTCCAAAGAAGGAAAAGGGTAGGTTCTCTGCATTTTAGCTCTTGGGCCCTGGAGCATCTGACAGAATGCATGGACTGCTAAATCTTTCTGCAAGGATTCACTGGAGTGTGAGAAAAAGGGTCAGTGGCACTTACACACTTCCAGCTCAGAGTCTGCTGCAGATGTTTTCCAAGGCAGCAAGAGTGAGGGCCTGATGGAATTGCTACAGAAACGGAGCTTATATTATTTATTTACTTACTTACTTATTTATGCATGTATTTAAGCCCTAGTGTTCCTTAATGGCATATCTTGGAAGTCACCCAGACTCAGAAGAGTTTTCCTATTGAAAATCAGGGAATGTGAAATGTTGGCTGCTAACCAGCAACTCCAAGATCTACTAATTCTGCCGGAAATATTGACAAAGTACACACTCTCAAACTGGAGTGTTCTGCTATTATAGCAGAAGAATACATAAGCTAAATTGAATCCTCTTTGGAGTTGCATAAGCATCATTTAGGCATCAAAAAAAGGACAGAATTGCAGCTTTTCGGTGACACTGGCACTAAGTAATTGTTAAATTAGGCAGAGTTGGTGGTAATGAGGCCTTATTTACATTACACTGTAAAGGATGTTTGAGAGTGGTGTGTCTGGCTTGGGGGGAGCAAGGCATTCTCGCCCAAGTCCAGTAACCTGGAAGAGAGGATTGTTGAAGTAGCTGCATTCTATTGAGCTTCAGTGTCAGTGAAGAAAACAAGAGTTCCATTTTAGTTGTGGGAAGTTAAACCTAAATAATGCAAGGCTTGTCATTAATGCATATTTACAACAGGATTGTGGAAAACTACCTAGAACTTTATAAAATATGAAGTGGGAGAATGAAGGACCTGGAAGCTCCAGCTTGTCATGCTGTTCTTGGTCTCAGCTTTGATTGTATGTATTCAGATGCTTTAAAAACAGTGTCTCACAGTAGAAGGGCAAGGTGGAGAGGTGTTCTAGCATGGCAGCATCCCTAGTTTTTGGATGGAGTTTTACTCTCTTTTGGCAGTCCTCTGGTGTATCTAATAATTGCTCTGCATTCATGGAATGCCAAATCAATGCAAATCATACCATTTTCCTGGCTGGGGTTTGCTGTGGTGTTATTTAAACCGCCATGTTTACCATGCTAAGGTTGGGCGCAAAAAGACTTGAAGGAGCTGTGCCTGTTTACCTGAACCGGAATTTAGCTTGTTGTGTCTTCCCAGGAACTCACAGGTAAGGTTTAGAACCACAGGAAGGACACTTCCCTGTTCCCTTGTTCCATGCAATGTGTTTATGCATTGCAACTTCTACAGTTCTTATGGTCTCTATTGGCATCATGACATGGTTTTGGCTTTTTTCCAAGCATTGTCTGAAATGAGGAGGATTTGTTCAGGCCATTAAGCCTGAAACTTTATACTTAGTTTCTTCTTTTACACAATTGTTTGACCGAAGAGATCTATTAGGGAAGTTTTACTCTCTGCCAGTGCAGCTATTAAGTATTGCAGTTGTAGTGAAGCACTCTTGTGAAAACGTGATTCCATGGAGAAATGTGTGTCTCCTGTTTATCACTTCTTTCTGTAATTTATCAAGTGAAAAATGCTTGGTGTAAAGCAGAACATTTTTTGTGAGTGTGAGGGATCTTTTCCTTTAATCTTCTTTGTGAACTATGGGTAATGCATTACCTCTACAAGAGACTGGAATTTCATACCCGAGGTACTTGAACAGCATAGTTTCATTCTGTGGAACATCATTCTTTTGTAACAAATAACCCAGGTATAAATTGTAGAAGGCTAATGCTACCAATACTACTTCATTACAGGTCTTTGCTAATGGTGGCATTAGAAAGGTGGCATTCTGCATGCCTTTATAAGCTGTCCTGTCTAGCTACTGTAATGTTACTGTCTCCTAAAGATTGCATATTAATACATAGAATTCACACTGTTTATGAAATTTCAGCTGCAATACAGTTGAGTTTCATGTAGATCAGAGTCCAGGTTTGTTTGTACTGGATTTTTTTTTCTTTTTGATTGTTAACAGTGATTATAAGAGAAGGGGCTAAACTTATAAAAACGTATTGTAAGAGAAAATGAACTCTGCTTGTAAGGCTCTATTGTTTTTGTTCCATACCACTATTTTCCTTGTAGATGACAAATTACTGTTTAAAAGATTTAATTATCTATGTTCAATGTTTAACCATACTATTCTTACAATAGAGACCTTTGTTCTCCAGAAAAATTAACCATAGTCAGTAGTTTGATAAAATACTTCATAAAAGTAGCTTTCTGATTTCAATACCAGTCTTTAACATGTAATTAATGAAAATGATTGAATGCATAGGAGCTAATCTCCCAACTACCAACAATTTGCAGAAAGAAATATGGCAGTGAGCAATGCTGTTTACCTTGCCAGCCTCTAAATGCTGAAGTGTGTGGCAATAAGTGTGACTTTTCAGATATTCAAGAATAAATTATGGTTTTCAATGTGCAAAAGATCAGATAGTTAATTTTCCTAATGTAATTTAGAATACTGTTGAGTTACTAAGCAGGTCTCTTACACTTCTCACTTTTTCTGTGCTTGTATGCAAATTTTCAGTCAAACCTCATTGCTGCATTCACTGACGTTTTGCATTAGAGGACAGTGGAGAAGAATCCAAGATGTAGAGCGTGGATTTTTTAAATTTCATTTTGAACTTCTTGAATGTATGTTTGTGTTGAAGTCTGTGTGAGTTGGAGTTTTTCAGGTTTTCATGGACTGCATGTAGGTCCTCTGGAGGCTACTTTTGCAGGTTAGGGCAGGCAAACTTCCATGGAATATACTGGAAGTTTTGTATGACTAACTCCTGCAAGGGTTTGCTCCAGTGACTGCTGTTAAGTGTTGTTTTGAGTGATAAATTTGTTCCAATTACGTGCTCTTTGTCTTTGCAGTGTTCTGGATGATGAGGGGAGCAGCCTGCGTCAGCAGAAGCTTGACAGGCAGGTAAGATTTTGAAGGAGGACCTTTTTGCTCTCTGAAGTGTGGATCTTGGAGTAATGAAATCACTGATGTGTATCTGGTAATTGATAGAAACTTGCATCCTCTGAGTAAGGAATACAAAAGAAAGATCTGTGGAAGCTACAGTTTCCTTATCTAGTATTTAATTTCCATTAGAATTTGTCTTATGTCTGTGGTTTGAGTGACTCTCATTGGCACTGCCTTGGACTCATTTTAAGCTGATTTACAATGTATTTTTTACCCACTGATGGACCGGAAAGGACAGAGGGTTCTGGCAGTCATACCACCAACAGAAGTTAACCACAAAGTTTTTATGTCTTTTCGTTCTGTGGGTTTAGCCCTTGTGGCTGTAGTCTAGTGGCACTATGTGCTGTGTTACCTGTTTTGCTACTGTATTCCTGCATGACTTGCACAGGAAAGAGAGTCAGAACATCTTCCGTGAAATCTGAGGGAAGTTTGCTGTCAAGTTTTAGTGGGATTTGAAGTTTCCACTTTTACTTGGATTTTCCTGTGATCTCCTTCTGAAAAATTTTTGTCATGTTTACAGTTAAACCTTGTGAGTTTAATTATATCCCTTTCCATACGTTTCTTTTGCCATTGTTTTATCAGCTTGCATGTTTACCATCATCTCATTTTCAAATTCAAATGATTTCTATTTATGCCATAATCCTGTACTTGATTCTGATTATTTTGGAGTCACGTTGAGGTGTTCAATACAACTTACAGAGCTGAAAGAGTCCACTCTCCATTCTTATTCTTCAGTTTTAGTGCATCTCCTTTCTAGAAGCTAAAATATCACTGTACAGGAGCAAGGAAATGGTAAGGTAATGGATAAGTAAAATTAACAGCTCAAATCTTTGAGGTTGTGGAAGAAGGCTGAAAGAGAGGTGCCACTGGATGCTGAAGGTTTTGTTTTCAGCATGTCTAGCTGAGAAATTTAAGTGTTTAATTAAAGTTCATCTTTTGTAGCTGTTAAATTAGGCTCATGTCCAGTATTATCACTTGATTCTAGTTTGCAATTACCTGCTTTTAATTTACAGAAACTGAAATTGGCATCTCTGCCTTGTGCCCTTGCTTACCCTCCCATTGCTTCACAGCCAGTATTCTCACACTGTTGTTTTCCCAAGGGTTATTTCCAAGCAAGCTCTAACAGCTGGTAAACTGCTCAGAAAGATCTATTTTAATTATTTGCTGGTTTCAGCAGAAGGTGTTTTAGGAGTGGGTTGGTTGTGGGTTTTTGGACAGATTTCCTATATCCCAATATCCCACTTGCCAACTGCTGCCACTATAAAATTGGAGAATGTATAAAGATATCTGTTGTTTTTTTGTCATAGGTTGCTACTGTTTGGAGTCCAGTGACAAAATGCTTTTTTGTGTGTGTTTTCTCCAGCGAGCACTGCTGGAACAGAAGCAGAAAAAGAAGCGCCAGGAGCCACTAATGGTTCAGTCCAATGTGGACAGTCGCACAAGGACACGCAGAACGAAACATTCGGAAGAACAGGCACCCTTGGTTGAATCGTACCTTAACAGCAACAGCAGCACCATATACCATGGTATGAGAATGTCATCCATTGCATGCACAGTCACTGCCAGTCATAGTGTCATGCTCCCCATGCTAATTTTATGGTAATGAGAGCAGAGGTGCTTGTTGTACATATTTTAGTAAATAATTTATATCCTTCACTTGTGTTTGGGGATAAAAACATGAGAATTTGCAATTCCAGCCTAACAGGAAGGGAGCAAGGTATCTAGCTGCCCTTTCAGTGCTGTGGGAATGAGAGAGTGGTTGTCTCTTCTACCGTGACTCTTTAAGTGTCTTCAGCTTTGGTTCCTACTGAAGTAAATCTAATAGGTTCCACTCCATCTACTCCTCTTTATGTAATTTTTCTTAAGTCTGACAGTGTTAATGATAAATTCGAAACCTTTTAACTAATTTCACCTAAGACTGAATATAATAATTTCAAAGATGCTGTATCTCTGCAAGATTGATTAAAACAGATGAGTAGCTAGAGAAGAACATTTCAAGCTTGTACAATGTCTCCACTTGCTTATTAAAGAGTAGAGAATGCAGTAGGGACAGAGACACTTCAGGGAAAAAAATGATAATGCTATTTCTGTATTGTTAGACTTAAAAGACTTTAAAAAGACTTCAATAATCAGAAATAAATCCTCAGGAAACCAGACGTTATTTAGTTCTGTGCTCATATGGCCCATGCTTTTTGGCCTCCTAAAAATGGTGTGTGCATACTTTTCCTCAGGATCTCTATCAAATATACTATATGTGCTTTACTTTTTGTCTGCCTTGTTGTATCAGTTGGTGGCAATATCTTTCAACAAGGAGAAGGTAGTTATTTAGTCGACTAACAAATCATGCTTTGAGAAGTGCAGGTTTCAGAGTCCCCCCAGTTAACCGTTGGTGGAAATTCTTGGTTGGTTGCAGAATTTATACAGAATTTATAGTTAGACACTGGAAATTGCACTTTTTAAATGTTAAGGGTTTTAGTAATAGTGAGCCTTTTTTATCTTGCTTCTGCAAGCAGGTAGGATACCAGAAATGATTTCAGTAGGAGAGTTAGTATTATTTTAATTATGTTTTTCTAATAAATATTAAAACATTAGTAATATTGCCCTTTATGCTACAGCAGATGCTGTTTCTCAGCCTCTGAGATGTAATTTTTTAAGATTAGACTAAATTTCTTTTCAGTCTGACCTAAGAATTTGATTTAGCACATAATTTTAGTTTGTTTATTTTTTTAATTAGACAAAAGAGAAGTTTCCTCTCTTTCCTCTTTCACTCACTAATTTATCAAAGGTACAGAGCAGTTCTAACAAATAGTATCTTATGGTACAGAGGTGCTGTTGTTTACCAAACCTGTATTGTCAGTTGACCAAGGTTCTAATTTTCACAAATTAGAGAAAGAGACATTACCATCCCCTAAATGGTAGCCAATTTCATATCTGCACTAACTGAGCTACGTTTTGCAACAGAGTGGACTTCTTGACTACAAGTGAGATTAACTGTGCTCTTAAGGTAAAAGTGACCCTTCCTGTAATGTTATACCACACCATTTACTGGAATACTTAGGAATTTATTCTCCTTAAATCAGTTTGTTCTAAGTTTGTCTCTCAAACCCTTTCAGTATTTCACAAAGTTTCAGAGAAGCAAAAAAAAATATCATACTGCTTCTCACATTCAACACGGAATTTGTTAATCCCTTGGGATAGCTCTCCTTGTAATAAACCGTGCAGCTAGCAAGAGCCAGCTTAGGAGAATATAATTACCTAGCAGAGTGTTTTATTGCCTTGTAAAACCCTTTGTTAGGAATGTTGCTTTTGAAAATATTATACAAACTCCAGAAGTGCCCTTTTTTGGTATGATCATCTCTGGGAATGTGTTTAATGTCTTAAGTTATCCAGTTTGCTAGGTATGTAGTTAGGCTTTGATGACCATTTTTAACTATAGTATTCAGCTTCAGGGCTGGCGTTTTTTTCCCCCTTCAATGAAAACATTTGTATGTGGCTGTGTCGGATGCATGAGACAGCTGGGCCGTTTCTAAAGAACGATTCTTCTCTTTTCCGTTCATTTGTTGCTGTTATGGGCATGCTGATTTTAACTTAAGAATGACTCTTTGATGGTAGTTGATGGTCTACTGAATGAACTACATTGCTTGGATGAGCATGTTTGTGAAATCAATTCCTGTGCTGCAAATGCTACAGAAAGAACACTTCTTTCCACCTATCATCCTGTTCTACTCTCTTTTTTAGCTTGTACTCATTCTGTGTAGCACAAAAGTACTTGTTGATTTCAACAAATAATTGGATGCCTGTGTGGAGATATCTCTGTGGTACTTTGAGCAAAGTAGGTCAGAGATAACATCGCAGCAATTCTGAGATGCTGGACTTTCTGCACTGGGAAATTCTCTTTCATACACTGCCATAGCTTATTCTGATGCAGTTATCTGTGCTGCAATGGTTCCCTGATGGGCAACTCTGCTCTGGAATAAAACCTCATTAAATTCCAGAATAATTATCAGAGCGTGGAGTAAAAAGTCCGTAATTTTTGTTCTGGAATAGAACATCAGCCTGGTAAGCTACTTGTGGGTAGATACAGTGGAACAATGTATTTTGCTAGTTAAGCTAATCAAAAGGTTTTCTGTATAAAGGAGCCCTGTCCTGTTTTTGAACCTCTGCAGGGAGTTGCAGGGTGATTCCTGCTAGTCCTCTGTATGTGTATTTTGCTTCATCTAGCTTGAAGAAGAGAAATGTAAATAAACCTAAGATGCAGTAGGATGGAGGGGTGTTAATTAAGGACTGTGGCTGAGCTCAGCTGGTGCAACTCACCAAGAGGACGTGGCTTCCGTACACTACATACAGATGTGGATTTCCTTGTGTTGCTTAGGGTAGTGGGACACATTTAATTCAGGATGAAACTGAATAGGCACATGGATTTTTTGAGTTTCTTTTTTCTTAGTTTAATAACAAAATGGCTCTGCTGAAGGTATGTCTCCACAGAGTAAGGAGCACTATTGCCAAAAACACTGCAATTTTTTCTAAAACTCCAAGGCAGGGAAGTGACACATTGATAGGGTAAAAGGGTGTTTCTGTTCCCTGCAAAATGTTAGTGGCAATTCTTCTGAATACCATGAGACTTCTAAGGAGTTGGGTGCCCTTCCAGTGAGGAAGTGAGTGCAGAATGCACCATGCACAAATCTCCAGGCAAAACTTTTCTTATCAAGTCCTGCCCATATTTCACCTACAGGTAAAATCCTTCAGATACGTAGCACTTGCATGGAGTGGATCTTTTTTAAATCCTTTGTTTGTTGACATAATGCCCAATTAATTAATAACAACAAAAGTTACCTGTGGAAACTAACATGAATTAAGTTGTACAGACCAACTCAGAATAAAAAAAATCCCTGACACTCTGGTCCATAAGGGTTTAATTTGAACTGGAGTACTACTGGTGGTAATGCAGCGCTTGCCTGATCTGTAGATAAAGTAGGTACACTTGCAGGTTAGACCCTAAATTCTCTGCCTAAAATTGACTTGCCCTGATATTTGGCCTTAGTTATTACTATTGCAAACAAGGCCTCTCTGTCTTGCAGTACCAAACACAACTTAATCACTATTTCATCATTACAAATAGCAAAGGAAGAACATTCTTTATGAACATTACAAATGGCAAAGGAAGAACCAAATCCAACACCTGGTATTGCTATTAAGTTTAAATTTTGTATAAAAGACAACAAAGGCATTTATTCACTAGAGGAAATTTGATCCCTCTTTGTTGGAGGGATCACTCACAAATTGTTTTGTCTTCCCTTTCATGTGTTCTGATTTATTTTTGATTTAGTGTCCTTCTTAGAGTATCACAGTATTAGCAAGGTTGGAAGAGACCTTGGAGATCATTGAGTCCAACCTGTAACCCAAAAACCAACCCATTGTCTAAACCATGGCACTAAATACCTCATCCAGCCTACTCTTAAACANCATATTGCTACCTGTTTAAAGATTTTTTAAAATTTTACTTGCCATTCTGTAATATGTCACAGTTATCTGTTTTTATGTGTCTCTACACCACTTACGAAGTTTTTTGGAAACCTAAACAAACATTTTGGCCTTATTTGACATTGCAAAATTCTGCTAGGAAGACTGTTCTTTTCAATCTGGCTTGCAAATATGTCCTGAGCATTCTTGGAGCCAAATAGCATGCAGAGATACACTAGTTACTGCAAAAATTTAATTATATTATTTAATTACATTTAATGCAAATGATGAAAGCTGATTTTTACAGAGAAGACTAATTTTACTTCTGTGAAAATGGTGAATTTCCATTGGGGAGTGATTTTTCTTTTCACAGCACTGAGGAAGGCAGAGATTTGAATGAGTGCCAGATATGCTTTCATTAATATTGCCATACTTTGTTGCAGCTGTGGTTTTGTGGTTTGTTTTTTTTTTTAAATACATGAAATTAAAAATGTTTTCAATTAGATACTCTCAGAGTAATTTTCATGGCAACTTCCAATTTAGAGATTTAGATTAACCATGTCTAAAAAGGAAAAATTACTCTCTTACTTTCCTCCTTTGACATTTGGAAGCACATCTAGATGTAATGGCTGTGTGATGTGTTGAACAGACTTCTGATGACAACTTATAGCTCTGGATTGTTACATTTGACGTGTCGTTCTGCTTATTTACCATGAATGATGAGAGAGGGTTTTCTGATGAGTATCAAGCTGTCAAGTTTAAAAGATGACATCAGTTAACTATTCATTTAAAAAAATCACATATTTGTGTGTTCATCAAAATGGTGTCTTGCCATCCTTGTTTTCCACTGACCTTGAGATGTGAAGGTATTAGTTTCTTTTTTTAAGATAGCAAGGAATGTTCTGTGCAAAGGGCTATTAATGCTGAGAGATCAGGCAGTACTCCAAGTATCATGTGGAAAAAATACTTAACTTCCAATAAGCATATATTCTGAAATCTTTATTTCAGCTGCAGTCTCTTCACCTTAATCTTTTGAAGCATCTTTTTGATTTGTCAGCAGTCCTTATTGCACTAGTGTGTTTCCAAAATAAACTAACCCAGCATCAAGGATCAGAGAGCAGTGGGTAGCAAGTTTTTCATAGGTCTTTTTGTGGCTTTTGGTGTACTGCATCATTGGAGTAGGAAGTTTAGAGGCCATCGCTCAAAGTTTCTTGAAAAACTCTCTTTGTTTTAGAGTTCCACAGAAAATATATTGATTTTCAGTTACTGCTTCACATTTAGCTGTTATTTTCAATTGTGGGCAATCTCAGTGCCCAGAAGCAGGAGAGAGCAGGAGGTGAGGGTGATCCAGTGCCCTTCAGGCTTCAGCACCATCCCACAGGCTCCGAATGCAGCAGGCAGAGCCAGGTACTGCCAGTGGGATCATCAGTAGTCCCAAGCATAGCAAGGGATGAACTGGGGCCAGCATCCTCCAGGATGCCAGCCAGGGTGGAAAGGAGATGCTGCAGTGTACATACAAGGAATCCATGGAGCAGATGAGCTACCTAGAGTACCAGGATCCTCCCAGGAGACACAGCTGGGAAGCAGCACACTTACAACATGGCCCCACGCTGAGCTGAAGTAAACCCGTGGCCCATGGGCAATGTGGGAGGCTCATCAGGGCAATTAAAGCCTAGTTGTGCCCTCAAGGCCCTAATACACAAAATAATTGTGTGATTTTATATTCTCTTTAATCTTCCCAAAGTTCAATATATTGCTATTAACTCTCCACTTTGTGTGCTTGCTTTCCCCCTCCTGAGGATCAAGCAGCAGAGGATCAAGCAGCAGATACGTGGGGGTTAAGAGTAATCATTTATTTAATTCCTTCCTTTGTTCTTCCTGAGAAACTCTAGACCAATAAGTTTTACTAACATCCTTAAGCAGCACTAAGTTCTCAAGTATTCTTCTTCCTTCTTTTTAGAACCTATTTACATTCAACTTCACCTTTGTAATATCAGCCTGGTCAACACACCAGTGTTAGAGACGTAAACTGCACAGAGCCTTAGGAAATACAAGATTGAGGGAATCTGAAATCTGTAAGTTACTAGCTGCAAGCTTTGTTCATAAGCATTTTTGGACTAGATGATCCTTGTGGGTCCCTTCCAACTCATAATTTTCTGTGATTCTGTGATTCTGTGATTTTGAAGCATGTTGTTAAATACAGTAGTAACTAGCACACCAAAGACCTTGCCCTAATTTAGACCCTTGTATTTAACTATTTTTACTCTCTATGTAAAACTAGTAAGAACATTTCATTCCTTTGTAAAATGGATGGCTTTGCCCATCTTCGGAATATTTCTTTAAAAATCCAGTATCTTTTAGATGATTGTGGAAATACTAGAGCAGTTCAGCATCTAAGTCGATTAAATAAACTAAGTTGGGCTAGATGATCCTGTGGGTCCTTTCCAGCCCAGAATAACCTGTGAACCTGTGACAGCCCAAATAAGGAGCAAGACTGACTAAGGCTAGAGCTTTACAAAGTCAAACACCAAACTATTCTTACTGTGAAACACAAAAGCATCTCAGGCGACAGTGAGGAAAGGGCAACCAACTGGCATTGATTTGTTGAGGTATACCCTGGCTGAACTGTGGTTTATCTTTATTTGCATTGTACTCACTCTGGGTTTCACTTTTACTGTTGAGACTGTTGAGAGGATGTTGGTAAATGGAATTAATATTTGCCTTACACAATTGAGCCAGTGATTTGGTTGACATACCTTATTGTCTGGTTCAGCCCGTTTCTACTTAAAGTGTTTTCCATACAGCCTGCACAATTTTATAATTATTTTTTTTAGTAGTGATCATTTTTCATTTACTTACTCTTCACATAATGCCTTCATCAAAAGCACTGTTTTTTAGAACACGGCACTTTTATGTGATAGAGATTTTAAGTTATGTTTCAAATGTTTTTTTCTTCTTCTAAGATCATATGTGCAAACACTCGTATCAAGAAAAATGGTTATGCAAATGAAAAAAAAATCTGCATTTTTATTCTTTGAAAACTAATTTCCTATATGAATTCATTGTGAAGGCCAGACGAAAAGACATAATTTTCAGTTTTGTTCACTCATATAAATATATGTGGATGTCTTATGGAGTTGAAAAAAAATACTGAGTTGTCTGCATCATAGTTTACTCAAGTGCTTGCGGATTTCATCCTTTTATTTGATTGTGTGTTGTAGCTTTACCCCGGTAACATGCAGTGTCGTCCAACACAGAACAGGCTGATGGAGAACCCTTTTTCTCCTTTTAGTAGTTAGGCCATTGGTGATGGAAGACACCGTTGGGACACTGTTCTTCTCTGCTTTGAAAAAGCCCTTCTGTACTCACCTCGTATTATGTTAATAGACTTTTGTTTGTTCCTCTTTTCATCTCAGATCCTGAATTAATATCGAAATCTGTGCTCTTTTCTGTCTCTCTAAAAGTACCTTTTCCCTAATACTGTATTGAAGTCAGTAGTCAATACTTGGTTTTAATGAACATGGATTAGTAACACTGAATTAAAATCCTGTAGTTGTTTTATTTGTAAGCTTGGCATTTATCTAAAAACTTTTCTTTTGCAATTTAAAAGTTCAAATGAGAATGAAACACCAGATCTGAGAGTCCCGTGGATTTTTATGTTTGGAATGCTGTCTCACTACAGAACTTGCTCCTCCTTTTTTTGTTGTCTAAATGCAAATTCTAGTACAAATGAATAATTCTTAGAGAAAAGGAAAATCTCTGGGTGTTTAAGAGAAGAGTTTGATAATGTGGAATAAAGCATATAGAACATGAGACTAGATTTTCAAACGTAGTCTCCTATTGTTTAAGATGCCTAAATTTCTATTCGTATTGAAATTAATGAGTTTTTGAATTACTTTGAAACTTTATCCCCGTGTAGCTGCATTTAAGGTTCTTTATTTATCCTGTGGTACTGCCTGTCATTGTTTTAAACTTTTTAACATCCACCTAAGGACATAATCATATTGTTGTATCAATTAATATTATCTAGAGAGGCTAGTTTATCTCATTTTCTTTACTTAGGCTTTCTTGCAGAGAACTGTAAATTGTTTTAGGGGGCTATCTAGAGCCCATGGAGAATGCAGGTTAGAGTTTGCCTCAAGGTTCCCATCCTACTGAGAAGGGAAATTCTTGTCAGACTGTTACTTGGTGATCTGAAGATCTACTGAAGGGCAGAGGGGAAGACATTTCATCCCCCTGACAACATGACTGAGGGATAAACATTGCTTCTGTGAATCGCTTCATCTCCACAAATGCTGACTAGAAGTGCTGATTTAAGAAGTTCAAAGCTCCACATGCTAATGACCAGCTGCAGAGTGAGTGCAGAGGGGTTTAGAAACGGTTGTTCTTCCACCTCTCCAGGGCAGGAGGAAGCACTGGAAACAGAAACCAGTGTTTTTTACTTTGGTCCACATCTAAGCCTCTGGACCTAATGAGCAGGATAGGTTCATAGACCTGACTCTGTGGGTTGGCAGGTTTCAGAAAACAGCCCATTGCTTGCTCCTCTGCATGGATCCAAGTCTTGTCTGGCCTGTTGACAAGAGCTGCTGTGCTGCACGAACCTCCCCTGCTCGCCACACTGCAGCGAGCAGCACTTACACATAAGGTGTCCAGGGACATCAGCACTTGAGGGGAGGGGAGAGCTGTGCCCTCCCTCTGCTTAAATGCAAGTACATGTATGTAGCCAGCCTTCTTTCAACTCAGACTGTGCTGAACCTGTACAGAAAGCAAATTACGTGCTTTCTTTGTTATCTGGAGAGGGAAAATGAGTGAGTAGATGAATCTTAGCTAAGGTCTGTTTTTTACCAAGTAACTAATAGCCAAGAATAAGATAGTTTTGTGGTGGAGATGGTATGTTTGGATTTATTATAGAGATGGTGCTTTAAATGTAATGATAATGCTCAAAAATGTATCCTTTTCAAGTAAGACATCCTGTGCCAATCCATTTCATGAACCTAGCTGCAGTATCTTCATGTTTATGGTTATTTTGCAGCCTTCATCACTTGTGTCTGAAATGCGTGTTTACCACAGACAGCAGTGTAGGTATATGCTTAAAATGGCTACTGGTTGAAATCCTGTTGTCTACCTCATAGAGTAAAGCAAAGGAAGTATTTCCTTCAATGTCCTTTGGAGCTCACTCACTCTTCTTATAATCAGAGACCTCTTGCTTAGTTATGAGACACAAGTAATTCAAAAAACTTCAAGCTTTTACTTGTTGGATCAAAGAATGGTTGGCAAGATAGTGAAGATAAGTCTTTAACTTTTCAATTAACAATGTCAGAAAGTTTCATCCTTTGCTGATTAATCACTGTTTTGGACCAAGTAAATGATGCTTCTTCTGAGTGAACAAGTATGGCCCTATTTAAAATGATTTAGAGAACTGTCTGGCCGTTTAATACAGGTCATTTGTAAAGTACTGAATTTAATTAGAACATGGATTATCATCTTCAAAACAATTAAAAGAGCACAGCCTAGTTTTCGAAGAGAGAGCTACAAACATAGCATAACTGCTGGATTGGCAAATCATACCTTTTTAAAGACTGTGGAGTGAGGACTCTGATTCCCTGCTTAGTCTGAGGCTGCCGTGTCCAAGGAAATTGGACCCAGTGTACTGTCTTTTATGTGCTATTTTCCCTGGTGTCCTATGCACTCACTCCTTTGATTATGTCTTACTCATTTCCAGTGCTCCTTTACACTTAGAAAAGGGACTGCAATGCTGTGATTAGTGTATGATAAAGACAGGAATGAAAAGTGGTGGCAGTAACAAGCTGTTTCTCTGGGCTTTTAGTCACTCGTATACTAATTTAATGGATATTCTCCATAAAAGTTGAACTCTTCCTCTGCATAATGAGAAAAAGAGCATGTGTTTATTGAGTGCCTCAGGTGCTCACTGTGTTGTGAAAGTAATACTGTTTGAAACAGATTGCTGTGCTGGGAAGGGTAGCTGTGGGTTTGCGAGCTACAGTCTACATAGCCATGAGTAAATCCATTTCATCTTTCTCCTGTGATAAGCTCCTTGGTGTTTTGATTGCTTTTCATTCACATGGAGGATTTGGTGAAGAGGAGAGTTGCTTCACAGACCAGAGGGCAAGGGGAGATTTTCCCCTTCAAAGTGGTAGTCCGCATGTCACTGAGAATCATTTAGTCTTTTGGGGGGTTATGAGGTTTGTTGGGATATTTTTAAAGTCATTTTAGGGGCAACCAGTTATTTCCAGTCAGGCTCCTTAGTGGACGTTTTTTTTTTGTCCCTTAAAAAAACCCCAACACTTCAGTTTGGAGAAAAAGGAAGGGTGGGAGGCCCAAGTGCCGGGGAGATAAACTGACCAGCAGCCAACCACAACATTTCTTAGTGTCCGCTCACACTTTGGAGTGTGAAGTTTTACAATGCCTTTCTGTGTTTCATTAAGGTAATTGTGATATTTATTTAACTTCAAGGCCTGGGCTGACCAGAAGAAAGAGTTATGCTGTGTGTTGCTTTCACAGGTTCAAATATTGACCTCAAAGTGTGTCATGCTTTTAGGAAAATGATAAAGCCTCTCTTTCTGTTTACAACTAGTATTGCATGAATTGTGCTGACATTCACAGTTTATGCCATGCATATTATCACAGAATCAGAATCACAGAATATTCTGAGTTGGAAGGGACCCACAAGGATCATCGAGTCCAACTCTTAACACTGGCAGGAATCAAACCCGGCTCTCCCACATGCCAGGTGGGGACACTTACCACTGTACTAAAGTGGATTTTTAAATTATGTAGAGACTTCTAAGGAATTAATTAATATATGTATGTTCTGAGGTAGGAAGAGTTTTCAAATTCAGCTTGGATATAGTTTCACCATAAAATGGCAAATCTGCTCATAATTCTGTATTACACAATTGTGGAAGATGTGTTTTCAAAGTAACCTTCAGACGATTCCTTGTTTACGGAGTTAGGATGTAGCTTTAAGCATGGATGGATGCTGCAAAGTCTAAATCAAATTTTTCTGCCTTCATGCTGCCACTGTTAATCAGTTTGGCAGAACTTTACTGTGAGTAAAAGTACTTTCTACAATAGCTCAGCAACACATTAATATTCTGATGTCACTTTTGGCTTGAAAGTTAGAAGTTGATATATTATTGGGAGGAGGAAAAAAGGTAAGGAAATATATTCCAGCTAACGTAACATTTTCAGGGTTTTACTGTAGCTTTGCAAATTCTAGTTTGACTCTCCCCACTGCATGAATTGTCTGGAATACTGAACTCTGCTATGTCTGCTTTTTCTTGGATGCCTTCACAAAGTTCTCAATTCATTCTCTCTTGTCTTTCTCCCTCTTTGTTTCTCTCTTTTCTCTCTCTGTTTTTCTTTTTGATGGGTTACCCTGAATCTCTGAAGCAGTGCAGGAGGCTGAACAGGAAGATGTAAAGGTGGTAGTGGATGCCCAAGCTCCGAAACCAACTAAAAAAACCAAGGCGGCAGCTGCGAGCTGTCAAACTAGCAGCACCAGAAAGGAGAAAAAAGGGAAACACAAAGGTTAGCTGCATGCAGCTGAATGTCAGATGTTAAATTAATTCCTTTCCAGTCAATTGTCTTTCCCTTCCTTTTAATTTCTTCGGAAATATGAAAGTTGACTAAAGGTAATTTTCTGGCATTTTTATGAGGTTGAAAAATGTGTGTGACTTATCTGGGTATGCACAACCTGAGGGTGAAGGATGGCTAAAGTTTGGAAATGGAGTCTTTTCCAAAGGAGAGTGTTTGCTCAAATTGCAGAGGAGGAAGAAAGTACTGATGGAAAGATGCTGGTGTTTTCCTGCAGTGTTAAAGAAATGAGAACCATCTTACAACAGTATGGGTTTTTTAGATTATCTGCAAGTAATGTAATTTAGAGAAAGAGCATTAAATTTCAGCCACTTCTGTCCAAACTCTTACAAATTAGAGGTTAAGTGACATTTTGAAAATTCATTAAACAAAATGAAGATAACATCCCCGAAGGGGGGGTTTAAGTTGTTCCTTCAGTGTTACTCTATCCCACCTGGTGTTTTTATGAAGGATTTTCTGCAATGACTTTGTGATGATTAGGTAGACAAAACCCCACACTATTGGTAATGACAAAAGGCTACTTTAGTGGTATTCAAATTCTGTATATATGTGCACACTCACAAAAAGGATAGGGTTGCTGTACCACGTGCATTTGCTCTACTGTATTCCTGTCTTATACATGTCCAACAGTTTTTCCATTGTTGCTTAATTGAGAAAGTAGTGTATATCCCTGACAAGTCTGTTTAAAGATAGCAATGACTAATAAGGTTAATTATTGAGGTCAGTGTATTGGGGCTTATCTGTAGGGATTTTGGAGGACTTGAGCCTACCTTAGCAAAATCCTTTACGTACTGCAGCTTAATTCTTGACATCTGAATCTACAGCATCTCTGTCTATAATCCCTCTGGCTGCAAGGGAAGCCCTAGGTTAGACAGACTTTAGAGTCTGGCCCTGAGCTAAAGACTTAATTCATATACTGTTTTAAAAAAGATGGCATGTGTCAGTACCTAGGCTTAAAAAAATATGGCAGAGTCAAAGGTAACATTAACTGAGTGTAAAAATTATTGGAAAAATAAATGAACAGAAAGTTGATGTTTTGCAATGTAAGTGGTGGCATTCTGGCATAGTAATACAAATGCCAAATTTTATTTTCAAGTAGATCTTGCTGTAGAGTAAAAATTATTTTATTAGTTTAGCAGAAAACCTGTATTAGGCTGTAGCAGAGCACTGTACGAGCTGACAGTTAAGTTGTAGTTTCAACATAGCCTTGGGGCTGTGTTTCCTTTTATATGGTGCCTCTTTTCCCCTTATGGTGTGTCTGTGTCTGTACTGTGTTCACAACTGAAGATACTGTGCTGGTAGCTACAGCAGGTTTGATGTGACAAATTTCCATTGTCTGGCACTAATGTCTATATAGATTCATCTCTATTCTTGGCAGTTTGCTGGTGAGCTCTTGGCTAAAATTTTGCAAGGCCTAGTGAGGCACATAGTGAGCAACTGTAATCATTGGAGTGTGTGGCTTGCAAAGCTGTTCTGTGGGCTGGGGCTGTATTTACTGGGCAGATCTGCCAGATGTAGGTGAGTTACCCCATGAGCAGTGTGTGCTTACTGGGAAGGAAATGCAGTTTTTTATTCTCTCGCAGAAGGTAGCTCCTAGTGTTTTTCTCATATGCCAATAATATTTTTATTTGAATGTTGGCATATATTAATAAAAGCAAGCTGTGCCAGTAAAAATAAGCTCATTTTATGTAGACTGAGAATTTTGCATGCTGATACTGTTCTATGTGTTGGAAACGAATATTGTTAGCTCTGGAAATTTCGGCTTCTGCTGCAATTCTGATGCTTATCCTGCTATGCTGTGCTTGCTCTTCCCTGGCCTTCAACACTTGCCCATCAGTTGCATCTTCTGTATGCTTCCAGAGAGCAGAGGCATTATTCATCGCTCATGCTAAAGAAAATGTTGAGTAGCTCCTGTTCTGAAGTTTATATTAATGATTAGGACCAAATAGAAATTAAATTATCAGAGCGTGCACATAGCACCTTCTCATCCTGCTCATGTACTGCTTCCTTCATACACTAGTTTTTACTGTTCATTCATGTGTAATATCACCCTTGAAATACTCTGTGGTTTACTTTTGACAGTGTTGTAAACTTGGAGTGTTTGCAGGGGATTATAACTGGATTTTCAGTCTTCCATCCTTATCAAAGCTCCAAAACAAGTTTTTATTGGATGAAAATGTGAAACCAAATGGATCTTTAAAATTCCAGATGGGTTTTACTCATAAGTCCACTGCAGATGTAGCTAGTTTTGTACTCAGATTGAATAAAATGCAAGTGGTAACAGAATCCTGTAGTGGAACTTGTCTGAATTTTTCAGTTCTTTGAAATTTGAGTCTTAAGAAAAGATATTATTAGTATTGCATAGATTTGATAATAACTTCAGCTCTAACTAATGAAAATGGATGAAGAGTAAGTGCGTTTATGCCACTTTTTTGGCACAAGAGATTTTGTTGGAGAAAGTTCATTGGTAATTAGACCAAATCTTGGGAAATTTGAAGTTCTGCTTATAGCTTTGCAATTGCTTCAGTTTTGTCTCCCCTCTGGCTATAACCTTTGTATGTCTTGTAAATGAGCAGAATGAATGCTGAGGGGTGAATGCACTTCACATGCTAAAATAGCATTTTAAAGGTTTCTATTAGTATTTAGCTATAGTGAATATTACCAAAGAGCACAGTCAAGCTCTTTGTGTTTTAAGGAAAAAGAACATTTAGGCCAGATCCTATGAATAAGAAGCTAATTCAGAGCAAAAATTGTTGAATTATACATGAGTGGCTGTTGAAGCTGGAGTGTAATGACTGTTCTCTGGTCTTAGATGTGTAATGCTTTTTTAAGTGGCTTGAAGAATGATGAAACTATGATCAGAACAATGTGCTAATGACAAATGCTAGAGAAATACCGGCTTTAGTGAGTCTATGCTGACACAAGGCAAGAAAATGAATGTGGTTTATGTCAGTGCATGTTGTAATTCTCTGTGTGTAGCATGGTAGTCAGCATTTTTTTTCTAAATCTGTGATTATTATTGGTATTTCTTAATGGCAATATGTGGTATACACTGTGCTTATTTTTAAAAAGAACCATAATTTTTGTGGGATAGAGCCTGCAAACGCAGTAAATTGATGACATTTTGTAGCAGCTTAGCTCATTAAATTGGTATTTCTGAAAGCTTTAGTCTCCCAGTTTATGGTTTGACATAACAGTCACTTTGGGGGAAAAAACCCAACAAATGTAAAATGGTTGTTTTTCCAATGGAGATAGTGAATCAAATTCTGTTTTCGTTTAGTCAGGGATGATGAAGTGTACAGTATTGCTAGGTGGTTCAAAAGAAAAATAAGGCAGACTAGTGAAAATATTTGCAGTGGGAACCTATGAAAAATATGAACCCTACATAGTGTTACAAATACAAAAGCACAGCAACTTTAGCTGTCAAATACTGTGATGATTCTTCAGTAGCGGAGATTTCTGAAAGTACAGTGATGTGGGGTTTTTTCTTAGGTGCATTTTTCCCTTCAATGTAGATTTGTGAAGAAGTTATTAAATATACAAATTTTAGCTTTGTGCAATGAATGGAGTAAATCGAGAAGATAAAACAGAACCTTTAAGAGAACCCAGAAAACCATGCAAAGCCAGGAGTTAATAAAAAGTGATATGAAAATCCAGGAAATATTCTGTGAAAGTTGTTGTTT
>WEKX01019752.1:410933-448483 GCA_013390025.1 Pitta sordida
CACTTAGAGCATATAACTGCATTCAAGGAAAACCCTGCTCTGAAATGCCATGGGGAGTACAAATGAAGAAATTTTTTTTCCAGTGAAATCAGGAATCTGGATGTGTTTAAAATGTTGAAATAAAAACAATACCTTCCCGGAAATTTTTCTCTTACGTTGTATATTAAATGCATATACGTAGTACATTGGGTGTTTCCTGCTGACTTTGAGAGTCAGGAAGCAGACGAGCTGCTCTTACACACGGCTCTTTTCCTGCCAGGATGGCTATTTCATGGTTTGATGTGGTTTGCTTCTTCCGTGTTTCTTCTCTCTTTTTCACGCCTGTCTGACTGTTTTGATTTGTGCATCCTGTCCTGTTTTTATATGTAACAAGCAGCTACATTAACACTGGCTGCCTAAGAAAGCAGCAGCTTTTGTTGGATAAGAAGCATAATTTCTCACTGTAACACTTCCCTTCTGATGTGGGGAGGGAAGTTCATGTAGAGCAGATTTATCTCAGCTTCCCTGTATGTTCAAGAGAAAGGGTAGGAGGAACAATGAATGAGATTCCACCAAGAAAAATCCTGTTATTTCTAGATCTGACAAACCCTTCAGGCTGTGCTTTGGCAACACATGAACTTGATTGTGAAGAAGTAAAGATTTATGTATGTACAGTTCCTGCTACTGTTTTCTAAATTTCACCAACGTGAATGTAGAGCTCGGTGATCAAGCACTTAGTTCTAGTGACCTGATCTGGTGTTAGCAATACGTAGTCCTTCTTTTGATGGAAGTTCTCTCTAGAAGTCTTTTTAGAAAAAATGCTATTTGTCCCTTTTCCTTCTAAATGGATGCCTTTGTGATTTTGCAGTTGTTTGAAACCCCATCGGCGGATGCACAGCCCCTGTGAGAACAGGAATATACCGGGAAATGGCTTAGAAAACACTGACAGCAGGGTTTTCTTTAAGCCAAGTTTTTTAAAGGATGGAAACTATTTGTTCTGGTGTCAGATCTCTCTGAGATTCCCTGCCCTTGACCTCAGAGTAGGCCAGCCATCCTTTGAAGGTTTGTGCTGCTGTCCCTCAGTTGGAGACTGCTGTTTTGAAGAGCAGTTGCAGTGCTATTGCTGGCTGCAGCCTTGGGTGTTACCCACATGGGTATGACTTCTTTGTCAGGCCAATAAGTGAGCTCAGAAACTCTGATTTTCTCTTCTAGAGACCTCCTGGCTAACCTTGGTCAACTCTTCAGAGCTAATCTGCAAGGGACTTAATCATATTCTTAAAAGTCTGTGGGCAGTATGCCTGGCTTCACAACTCGAATTCGTGCCTTAAGTGCTATATAAAATGAGAGCAAGAACTTTTGTATCCTGCAGTTCCTCATTTGTAAAGCAGGGACAGAATTACTTATTTTCTATGCTATGTTCTTTTCCTGATATATGATCTCGTTTGCCATTCAGTCACTGAGCTCAATTACTTCTCTCTGATGTACCATACTTTTCTTTTTAGCATTTCTTAGTTTGCAAATATGCTATAGAGAAATTCTTAATTTATGAAGGAATTATTTTCAAATAAATTAGAAATCTATATTTTCATAGTGTCCTAAGACTCTCAAAATAAGCAGTTAGTCATTCTTTCCTGGATTTACAAGTTTGCTGAAAATACTTTCACAGCAAAATGTTTGCATGTATAAATACAAGCAGAGAGGAACATGGTGTTTATAAATACAATTATATTCTTTTCCTGCAAGGTCCAGTTTCTGGGGATTCATATAGTATATAGACTGTGATACTGTGATACTATATAGTGAAATACCTTAGTAATGTTTTGGAGAGCTGGCTCCGTATGCTCCCTGCAATTTGCTGCTGGGTAGTTTGTCACTTATTTTATCTGTATGCAAATTTTTCAATTGTATTGTGCACTCTTGTCAGATAGCAAAATATGTTTTCCTACTTGATCTCGCACTTCTCTCTAAATCATGGCCACACATATGAGCTGCTTATACATAGTGTGGTTGTATGTGGTCATTTCCATCTGACTTTCTCCCCCCATCCCGTTCCTCCATAAAATTGTTAAATATTATTTCTTAATTAACTTTTGAGCAATGAAATCCTCAAAATTGCATTTCTGGCCTATCTTAAATGTTCTTCTGTAGTATTACGGTGTCATTAGAACTCTGGTGACTTCAAGAATTTCTTTGATGGGATGAGCTGTGCCAGGGGAAGTTTGGGCTGGATATTAATGAGGTGCTACAGTGCGAGTCACACTCCCAAGACTGCCCCTCCAGACCTTATTAGTGGAGGGTGCTGTGACTACAGGTGGGGAGTGGTTGAATATTCATGGGTTCGGTATCTTCACGGATTATAACTCACGGGACCTGCCCAGACCCAACCCCTAGTGAATTCTGGGGGATCACTGTATATGCTTTCTCCTAGGCCCTACAGATCTAGAAATTATTTACAATAGCACAGTAGCACTAGCAGAGCATTACAGCAGGAATGAGGACTATTAGAAATCTTTTAGTCACAGCCAAAACAGACTCCAAATTGGGAATGTAAAGGAGTTATTTCTAACAAGATCAGAGCTTAATGTGAGAAGTATCTTAAAGGCAACATTCTTCCCCACCCCGCCGTCTCTTACAACAGATGCCATATTCACCCTTTCCTCCAGGAGGCGGGGGGGGGGGCGACAGGAGTAGGGGAAAGCCAGGCAGTTGGTGTTTCTCTGCGTCTCCTCAGGGGAAGAGGCCATTTCCCTGCATTCCATGGGGTCTCTCCCTCGGAAGAAAGTCTTTCATTACCCTTCCCAGTGTGAGTCCAATCTCAGGGGCAACAGCTCTTCCATAGTCTGCTGCCTGGGGGTCACTCCACAGGGTGCAGTCCTTGAGCACTGGCTGCTCCAGCATGGGTCCCATCCCAAAGCACACAGATCCTACCAGGTACAGTTCTACCACACAGTGTGGACTCTCCTCTCCACGGGCCACACGTCTCTTCTGGGACTCTGCTCCAGTGTGGGCTCCAATGGGCTGCAGCATCTTTCTGGTATCCACCTGCTCCAGCGTGGGCTCCCTCTCCACAGGCTACAGGTGGATCTTCTGCATCCCTGTGTTCTCTCCATTCCATGGGCTGTAGGGGGACAGCCTGCTTCACCGTGGTCATCACCACAGGCTGCAGGGAGACACCTAGAACACCTCCTCCCCCCCCTTTGGCCCTGGCCTTGCTGTCTGCATTTGCTGTTACAACTTCTCACAGCTCTCCTCCAGCAGCATCTTCTTGCTGTAACTTTTTTTCTTCCCTCCTTAAATATGTTATCACAGAGGTGCCGCTCTCTCTCCTGATTGGCCTGGCCTTGGCTGGCAGCGGGTCTAGCCAGGAGCTGGCTGGCATTACCTCTGCCTGCTGTGAGGGAGGCTTCCAGCAACTTCTCAAGGAAAAGCCTCCTCCATAGCCCTCCCGCTAGCAGAAAAAAAGCAGCCACAGCAAACCCAGCACAGGTGGTTGGTCCATGCTTTAGAAACAGAAATTTCAAATGTGCATAATGTGATACCATAAAATCTGTGAAAACCTGGATTTGTTTCTCAGACATCGTGAACTCTAAGCAAAATTTGCTACTTTCTTGCTTTCCCAAGGCTTTCAACAGCAGTTCTCTTCTTTATTTTTTCCATGCCTTTTTCTCTCTCCCCTCACTCCAGACCTAGACCTTGTGAATTTTTTTTTATAGATAGTTAACATTTTGTGTGTTTAAAGCAAAAGAAAAAAATCCTATCTAATATTCCATACCCAAGATCAAAGTTGAGTGCCTGTCCACCTAATGTGTTCTGAATTTCTTAGAACTTAGTTGAGTTCAGTTTATGAAACCGTTTTGTGTGGTAGGTTACATTTCCAGCTTTTAAGGAATTGGTACTGCCTATTTATAAATATGTAGAAGATTTTAGGTTCTAAGACAATACAGGCATTGATAAAAAGTAGTTTTGAGGATGCAAATGCCAGTAGAGCTCCTTTACTGATGCTTTGTTCCCCCTCCCCAATATTGCTTTGTTTTCATTTCTGGTACCTGTATTTTTCATTTGAGACATGTCCATGTCAAAATGTACCAGAAGGCCTCTACTGAAGGAACTGGTGTTCTGAGGGTTGTTTCAGTCTTCCTTTTTCTTCCCTGCTCTTCTTCACAGTTGCCTATCAAAAATTCCCTCTCCTTCTTAGCATGTATTCAAGGACATCTCTATCAGGTTTTTTTCCTACCTGATTTTTGGGAAACACTGTAAAAGAAGCCGACCACAGCACTAAAGACTTTCTTTTTTGACACAACCCACTGAGCTTCTTTGCCGCTTTTGACTATATCCTTAAACTCAGAAACTTGTAGCTATAGATGAGTGGTTTGTTTTGCTGCACAGAGAACCATCCTTCTGGTAAGTGGGTGCAAAGGAGTCAGTGAGGCAAAGAAAGCCAGATCCACCTTGATTATCAGGATTACGGAAGCTTGGAAGTGTTTTCAGACATTAGGTAGGTGATGCTAAAGCTGCCTTTCGATCTGTGACTTCCAGAGGTGTACTTGTATCTCATTCTATAGGAAAATGTGTGTGTGTGCTTTGTATTTAATACCGTTTTGCACCTCTGTATACAGCTACAAAGATGTATGCACATACACAAGTATGAAACAGTTAATGCTGCATTTGCCATGAGTGATCTACAGTGTTCTCATGCAGCAGAGGTTCTTTTTTTTTCTTTTTTTTTCTTTTCTTTGAAGTTTCTCTGGCTACATATTTCATTCTGTTAAATGTGCTTACTGGTGGAACCATTCATAAAGTTTAATAACACACTCTACCAGTGATGCACTCTCCAGAATACTGAAATTGATTTTTCTTCTCTAAAAGTGTGACCTGCCAGAGTAGCCTTTGTCCTGACACCTAATAATACATGATGTTCCTGACAGCATGGGATGGGAGTGCAGATGTTCTGCAGGCATCTGAAAAAAGCAGCCTCAGTGCAGTCTCTAGTGCTGTTGAAGGCATTTCATTTGCTGCAGATCAGTGTCTGCTTTGAAGAGGAATAATTGAGGTATTTTCTTCCTTCTGAAAAGGGTTCTCAGAATTAGGTTTGTATCATCCAAAGCTTAATAAGGGGCCACATAGATATGCACGAGGCATGTTGTTAACCTCACAAATGCTTAACACTTTCAAAATTCTGAGTATTAAGGTAAGAATCTAACTTTAGGCAGCCACTTTAATAGTAACGGTTAATATTGTTAAAGCTGTTAAAAATACTACAGAGGACCTGAGCAGCTGCCTGTCTGTTCTACAGCACCTTTGCAGTAGTGCTTAATCTGAGATAACTTTGAAGAAAGTGCTATTCCCTTCACTGCTATGTCATACCTAAAGGATAGGAAATTATGCTTCCTGGGAATGTTCATTCTGCTTCACACAGAGCTGCTTCTGAAATTTTCATCCTAGCAAGGTCACAGAGACATTTCCATGGACTTTATTTAGTCCTTCAAGGTTGGATGGACGGATTATTTATTTGTTGTTAGTTGTTGTTGTTAGCTTTGTTGTAAGTAAATCAGAATTTGCCAGGGTCTGTGTGACGGGGATGAATCAGTAATTCCTTGTGATCTTGAACTCTGTGAATTTAACACTTCTGCAGTGTCGGGCTGCATCTTGTTAGGTAGTTGCGTTGCCAGTAGTGTTCCTGAGGGTGTGGACCTCTCTGTTTTCCACTTATGCTTTGTACCACAGTGGCAGTGACAGCAGATATTGCAAAATACAGTTAAGCATGCTAAATGTATAATCCAGTTGTCTTCTAATGCAAGTTGACAGCTGCTGGCAAAGCAGGATGAAATCATATTCTTGGAGACTTCTGCTACAGATCAGAGTCTGAAAAAAATCTCAGTCCCTGCAGCTCCTTCTCATAGGATTTATTCAGCTCTGTGTGGTGTGAGAAGAACCATATTCCTTTACTGAACTAGCTCTTTATAGTGCTTGTTAATACTCCAAAATGGTGCAAAAATGTCACCACAGCAGCATACACCTTATGCTATTTACTGTATCTGTACATGATAATATTAGAATTTTTATCAATGCAAAAGTGCATTTTTGAATAGGTAATTTAGTAACATATCCCAGCACTATGTCTTAAGTAAGAGCTGAAGTACATTTACAACCTGATGTTTTAACTTGCTGTTCTGAAGAAAAAAATTAAATTGGCTTCTGGTATGAACACACCCCACCCTCTATTTTCTTTTTCTGTCTTTAGAGGTGATTTACAGCCATAAGGAAGTAAATAATTTCTTTCTGGCTGTGTTCAGAAACCACAGGATCGCAGCATGGGTGAGGCTGTGTCTAGTCCCACATTGCTGCTCACAGCAGGTTTGCTCAGGACCATGCCTGGTTGGGGTTTGAGCATCTCAGAGGATGGAGGTTCCAGGGAGTATGTAATGACTTCTTTAGAGTTTCACTCTGGTGTATTAACTGTATGGCAAATTACTAACTCAAAAGGTGTATTTAGGCCGGGTAAAAGGCTGCCCATGTCTTGTATACATGGATAGATGTGCTTTGGGGTAAGGAGGGCAACACTGAAATCCTGTGCTCTCCTGGGGATTCCTTAGAGTAGTATGTGGGAAGTAAAATGTTTGCCTTAGAGGCTAGTTTAGTCTTGCTGAGGTCTAGAAATATTATTAAATGTGAACATCTCTGATTCCTGTAGAAGACGGGGGTTTTATGAGTGAGCAATTCTCTTTTCAGTACCTTCTTGACAGAAAAACAACTAAGGCTTTTGCTGCTGTCTGACAGGGATTGATGGCCCAGCTGCTTTTCAAGATGATGTACAGAAGATAGGAAGTCAAGTGCAGATTCTCACTGTTGGACAGTCTAGCCATGATGAAGATGACGGCGAGAAAGTGGCTAGTGGCCAACAGCAGCAAAGTAAACAAGACCTTAGAACAGCAATGCAGAAAAAAGGTAAGTAGCCAAAACTGCCTTCATGTTCTCACTGCTTGCTTGATGTACATTGATTCATTTTCCTATTCTCACTCTCAGCCCCAGCCTAAGCAGTTTGTTAGTCTTTTTCTTCTCCTCAGAGCCTGTTAGGCTCTATTGGATTATCTAAAAAATCCCAAAACCAAGACTAAAAAAAAAAAAAATTGAAGTTCACTGTTGTCCCAAGGAACAAGAGCTCTCTGGGCTCTCAGGGATGTGACTTTCCCACCTGCAGTGCAGTACCAGGCATATGCTAATGCTCACATCCATCTGTTCACATTTTTATATTGTACAGCTCTGGAAATCACTTACTTGAGGGTTAAAGAAAGAGCATGGAATAGCAGCATTCAAACCAGAACATTCATTTTAGTTGTGCTGTCAGTTATGTAGCGTTCATGTTTTCATAATGTGTACTTAAGGTTGCAGAGGTGAAATGTACATCACTGTGTTCTACAGCATTTCCCACGCAGAGTCCTCAAAGGGTTCTGGAATATTTTTTTTTTTCTAGAGGCATGCATGCTTTGGGAGATAGATTGTGTATGTACACATTCATGCATCTGTCTCTTCCTTCCTGCACCGTTGTTATTTCTCATTAGACATTTACTGTAGGAAGGAAAAAAAAAGTCCTGAAATCCTCACAAAGCTTTTTCTGAAGACATTTGCTTTGGGGTTGTTCTCCTTCAGTGTACAGCTTTTGAAGCAAAGATGTCTCAAGCCAAGAGTGCTCTGATGCTTTAAGAATAAACTCTTTGTGTATAAAGAGCAAAATGTAAGTGCAAACTTGACTTGTGTAGAATAGGCTATTCATACCTAAATGCCTCCTCTTGTCTGCAGAACAGTTCTCACTAAGATTCACTTTTTCTGGGACGTTACCCTGCAGATGTGAGCAGCTTCAACTGAAATGGGCAGATTTTGCCCAAGTGCGGTATTTCCTGGGCATTTGAGTTGCAGGGGTGTTGGGCATGACTAACAAGTTCTGATCTGTGTGGTGATTGTGTTGCCTTAGACCATGGCTCAGAATATTTAATCGTCAGGCACACTGCTAACTAAAGCTGATTGACTTAAAAACTATGCATAAGCTTCTCAAATTAGGTCACAGCGCTCAAATTTTTACTCTGGGGGACACTTCTAGTTCTGATGTTTTTTTTCCCAGGTTAACATATATTTTTATTCTCCACAAATTTTTTTCATTTTTAATAGAAGCAATGAGTGGAATTTTTTTGCTTTGCTTTGCTTTGTTTCATCATATTCTTAAATATATGATATTTTTTGCCAGGTCTGAGTGTAGTCCTGTTCAGAATAGACAATGCTAAAAGTGACTCACTAGTATGCTTCAAGTTGAGGAGGTGAGGGCACCTCTTTTAAGTGGGAATACTGAGATGTATTAATTTTCATTAGCAGAAGAGCTATGCTGGGTGAGACACAAAGGAAGGTACTAATACAATGCTAGCAGGACCTTCATGTAACATTTTTATTATGTCTATAGTTTGCTGCTTGATACCAGCAGAACAGGCTTGTTAGAAAGGTTTTTTGTATCCTAGTACTGATGCAAAACTTTATATACAGTTAAGGCTCTTCACGTGGATTCTCACTGCCACTTCACTGCTTGTGGCACGTCCTAACTGGCATGTCATCACTGCTCTGAAAAGTGTTCAGAATTGCTATCTCCCATAAGCCCTTCTCTTGCATGGAATGGGAGCAAAAGGAGAAGAACTCAAAGATTAAGCGGAAAGGGATCTGAGTATCCTGGTCAAAGGCAAGTTGAATATTAGTCAGCAGTGCCCTGGCAGCCAGAGGGGCCAACCGTGTTCTGGAAGGCATCAGGCAAAGCCTGCCAGTCGAAAGAGGGGAGATGAGTGGCTGGAGAGTGGTGAAATGGAGAGGGATTTAGGAGTACTGGTTGACAGAAAACTTAATATGAGCCAGCAGTGTGCCCAGGTGGCTAAGAAGGCCAATGGCATCCTGGCCTGTATCAGGAACAGTGTGGTCAGTAGGACCAGATTCTTCCCCTGCACTCGGCGCTGGTCAGACCACATCTTGAGTACGTTGTCCAGTTCTGGGCTCCCCAGTTTAAGAAGGATGTTGAGCTGCTTGAGAGGACCAGAGAAGGGCAACAAGGATGGTGAAAGGACTGGAGAAAAAGCTCTATGGGGAGTGACTGCAGGAGCTGGGGTTGTTCAGCCTGGAGAAGAGGAGACTCAGAGGTGACCTCATTGCTGCTTACAACTACCTGAAGGGAGGTTGCAGTCAGGTGGGTGTGAATCTCTTCTCTTGGGCTGACAGCACCAGAACAAGAGGTCAGAACATGGCCTTAAGCTACGCCAGGGGAATTTTAGGCTGGATGTTAGGGAGAGTTTTTTCCCAGAGAGAGTGATCTCTCGGTGGAATGGTCTGCCCAGGGAGGTGGTGGAGTCACCATCCCTAGAGGTGTTTAAGAAAAGACTGGATGAGGGACTCAGTGACATGGCCTAGATAATGGGAGGCTTGGATGGATGGAGCCTGGTGCCCGTGGCGTGGTGGGTTGTGGGTTTGATCCCTGGGTGGGCGTTCTCGTGGGAGTTGGACTAGATGATCCTTGGGGTCCCTTCCAACTTGGAATAACCTGTGAACCTGTGAACTCTGCACTTGTGTTGCCTCACCTTGAATATTGTGGCATTTTGGGGCACCACAATAAAAGAAAGATATTGTGCTATTATAGAGAGTGCAAAGGAGGGCCATGAGAATGGTGAAGGATATAGCAGGGAATCCATACGAGTGTCTGAAGTCACTTCGTCTGTTTAGCCTGGAGAAGAGGAGACTGAGGGGAAACCTCATTGCAGTCTACAGCTTCCTTGTGAGGGGAAAAGGAGGGGCAGACAGTCATCGCTTCACCCTCATGACCAGTGACAGGACCCAAGGGAATGGCATGAAGATGAGTCAGGGGAGGTTTATGTTGGACATTGGGAGAAAGTTTTTCACAAGTCACAGGGTGGTTGGGTACTGGAACAGGCTCTCCAGGGCAGTGATCACAGCACCAAGCCTGACAGAGTTCAGGAAGCATTTGGACAATGCTCTAAGGCGCATGTTGTGATTCTTAGGGTGTTCTCCATAGGACCAGGAGCTGGTCTTGATGATCCTGATGAGTCCCTTCCAACTCAGCATGTTCAATGACTCTATGAAATGCTAACTGGCCTAATGGGAAAGGCTGAGTACTGTCAGATTGCCCTGGTTTGTGCCTGTTCTGCTCTTTGCCTCTAACTTGGTGGAGAGAAGCTTCTCTTAGCATATGTCTCTGCTTCTCTAATAAGACAAGTTCTGTTACAAGACAAGAGGTTATAGGCTAGTGTGTGTGAAAAGAATAAGCCACTTGCAAGAAAATGCCAAATGCTTTATTTGAGTTCTCCATCTGTTGGAAATTGCCATACTAGAATAATTTTCTTCCCACAGGAAGTGTTCATCCTTTGGATTTCCGAAGTGTTAATCTATAGAGTTCCTCCGTGGCAAATGAGTCAGAGGACTAGGACAGATCCAGACTTCCATAAGTTTTAACACTGAATAACTAACTTGTCTTCGCTCACTTTCCAATATGTCTCTGTCAAGACATGGAATGAGCAATTTGATCTTGGTTCTTCTTTGCCACCTGAAGTTACAACTGTTTTGAGACTTAGGGAGGAATAGATTTGATTTCTGATTCAAAAGCTAAACAGGGGCTCTCTGAAGCCCCACAAGTCATGAGAGCAGATTTTTCTAAGGCTGGAACAGAATTTTCATCACTACAATATTGGTGGTGAAATAGTGGGCACAGATGTAGAAATAAATGGATTATGTACATGGATATGAAGTGTGTCTATATTGCACAGCTGCCAGCTGAGAAGATGGACTTTCTCTATTACCCATGCATAGAGCCTAGAATATGGTTGTCATTATTAAGAAATTATGCTTGTGATTAATGACTGTGCCATTAATAATGAGCAAGTTCTACAGGCTTTGAGAGTATCTGTTGACCTGTGAACTCAGGCCTCCCTTGCATAACCAGATCCTATTGAAACTTTTTGCTGTCATGCTCCGTGGTGTAAGTCCGTGCGGGGGGAACTGAAGAAGTGGATAATGAGACCTTTCATGGTGCAGCTGAACAGAATGCAAGCATTGCATACACTTCTGGTTTACTTTTATGCACTTGCTCTTACTACTCTAGTGTTGTTCTCTATCCAGTGTTCATCTGGCATCAAAGGCTATTTTAAAGGGATATGCACTGAAGTTACTGGAAGCATCACTAACATAAAAAAGTATTTTAATGCCTTTTTTGGCATCCTTTTTTTTATCTAGTCTAAAAGTTGAACTGAAGAAAACTATTTTGGAGTCTATATCTACAGTATGTATTTCCGTACATTGCTTTGGTTCAGTCTCTGCTTGTTGCAGATCAGGTTCTATTCCAAAAAGACTAAGCTGTATGAAAATCTTTGTGCATATTCTTGGAACTCCCAGAAAACCAGTTTAGAGACCATGATTTCATCTTTTAAAGAGGACATATTAGGCACACGGATTGAGGCTGTCTGAGTGTGACTCTCAATACTTCTTTTGATGTTACTGGACGAATATTTGTGTAGAATCCATGTGTATCACTTATGTCAGTCAGGTTTGAGGTCGTTTTTTGTGTCAGAATTCAAAAATAGGCCAAACCCCTGCCATGCAGGAGCACATCACACAAGGAGGGGTTTGTGGCGTGACTGCTACATGTGGATGAGGTTTTCTGAAGCTTCAGCTCTGTGATCCAGGGCCTCTTGACTTTATTTAAGGTATTAAAAAGGAACATTAAAGGAGGTATAAGCGAGTGGAAAATGAATTTGATTGTGCAGTGCAGAAAGATAAAATGCCCACAACTACGAATTCAAGTGGCAACATTACGGCCCCATCCCTTAAGCCTTTACCCCTGTGTGGAGTCCTGTTGCCAAGTTACGCTTGTTCACTCAATGATGGGTTTGCAAAATCAAACCCTTGGATTTTTTCCTTTCCCAGATCCCCATGCAAATACATCCTGGTCCTCTTCCACCTCCCAATCCAGTCTTGTCGCCCTGGATCATGTTCCTGGTAAGTACAGAAGGAGAAAGTTAATTATGCCCATGCTGCTTGGCTCTGGAAATCTGCATTTCATTTATCCTTCAGCATTGGACTTACCAATAATGGGAATTCTGGACCAAATGGGGGTTTTCTTGATTTTTTGAGTTTTGGGTTTTTTTAAAAGATAAAATACAGCCTCTAATATGTGGCACTTAAAGAGTTTGAACTTAAATATAGAGTGGCTTCATTTGCATGATACTCCTTGAAAAACAAGGCTTGGCAAATGTCCCACCATTGATGCTGTTTTGCTGCTGAGACCTATTTGATGTTCAAAGTTGTGTTTCCCTTTGAAATCTCTGAGGATTTGAATTCTTGTAAAGTCAAATTTTCAAGGGCTTTGAGGCAGTTCCGTTGGCCTGGGCTGATACTATTCATGAGATAAAGATGCATGAGAATGTTTCCTTGATGTGAATATTTCTTCTCTAAGAAATCTTAAGATCTTCTCTAAGATCTGCTCTTCAGCAGATCACATAGGAACAGTTAAAAGGGTGTTGTAAAAGGACTCATATTTTAATTGTTAAGGTTTCCAAGTGGCTCTGCTAGGCTGTCCCCTCAGCTTCAATTTCAGGTTTAGGATTTTGTGTTGTGTTTGAAGTACTTGGCTGGATTAAGATGATCTGAATTTAATTTCTAACTGGACATTAGCTCCTGTATCACTGGGTAACTTGATCCTGTCTGTGAAAAGGAAACCATGATGTTTCCTTTCTCTTTCACTGGCCTGTTTTGGCTTCTCAGGGCAGATGCATGCTCACCCATGTGAGCGAGCATCTGCCTCACCCAGTGAACCTCCCTCACACACACCTTGACTCACCTGTGAGCCTAAGGGTGCAGTGCTGTGATAAATGATGTTTTACAGCCAGTATGGACAGCTTTACTGGATTGGTATTTCATGGAATTGTGCTGCTTTCTCCTCAGGCATTTCAAGTAGCATGAATTTTGATGAGGAAGAAGATGAAGACAGCTCCAGTTCTTCACAGTTAAATAATAACACCCGGCCTGGTTCTGCCACAAGCAAGAAATCCAATAAGGTAAGGGGAAAGTTCTGAAGAAGGGGCAAGCTTCTATGTACTGCTTGATTTCCAAGTGCAGTCAGGATAGACCTGGCTTTCTTGTTCTGCTTTTAATATGCACTAGAGTATCTCCAAGGTGATTTACTGTGATAACTCTGAGTTCACAGGAGCAAGGAAAGAAAATAATTACTTGGAGAAAAGAATAGCAAATATTGTCTGAACTTGAATGAAGAGAAAGGTAAACAGTAAATATTTACCTTTCTACCTCTTAAAGGTGCACAGATCGATCTTTTGTTTCCACTGATTTTTTTCTAGACGTTTTCCCACCCGCCTCCATCTGAATATAAAATAATGACTTTGGCTTGTTTAGATATTCTAAATCACAAGTCTTTGCTAAACTAGTTGGTGGTGCCCCACTCTTATATATTACACTGGCTTGTCTTTGTTACATCTCTATCTAGCTTAAACTGTTGCTCCCTATCCCGTTTCTTCCATTCATCATAGGCCATCAGTGTCCTTGAGTCTGGTCTTTCTGGAAAAAGAAGTGTGGTGAGATGGGAAGGTGTGAGACAGGGTTTGCTGTGTAACCATACAGAATTCTGTCTGTGCAGCCACCCTGTTCTGCCTTCTCAGGTGTGTCTGTACTCTGAGCATCAGCTGCACAGGCCACTAGTTCCTGGGCCTTTGGAAGCTAAGAGCTTGGTCAATTGGAAGAGATCCTTTGCTTGACAAAGTGTCTTAAAGGCTGCTGAGGAGCCAGAATGGGGAAGACAGTATTTCCCTTGTTTTAATTTTTTTAAAGTGCAACTTCTATCAAATGCCATTTCTTTGTACTTACAACCTTGTAAAATCAAAGGTGAGAAACTTGAATTTTGCTTATTGTTTTAGGAAGCAGCCTCAGCCCCCAGTCCTTCCACAAATGAGCCTCTTATAGATGTTGATGACCTGGAGGAATTTGCCATCAGACCTGCTCCACAGGGTGTCACTGTCAAATGCAGAATCACGAGAGACAAGAAGGGAATGGACCGAGGGATGTACCCTACTTATTACCTCCACTTGGAAAGGGAGCATGGTAAAAAGGTCATAAAATAACTTGAATGGCATACCAGTTGCATCTGAGTTTAAAATAATAATAAAAGGCAGAAGAAGCCTTAGAAAGAAAATGTAATCTTTTATTTTAGATATAATTTCAGTTTCACTGAGATCTGTCCTACAGTCTTCTTCCAAAAGCAAACCAACAGTATCACTTTGTTCTGCTGCCTTCTTCATATGTCTAATCTCTGGCTTTAAATAATCCATGCATGGCAGCTTTATGTGACTGTCAGCAGTTCGGGTTTCTGCATTCTGTGGCCTGAAAAACATCTACTTTCAATTCAGCTGGAAGAGCCAGAGCAACTTAGAATGAAACATTTAACAAAAAGAGATGAATTTAATTATTTAAACCATAAATAATAGAATGAGTGGTTGAGAAGTCATTTTCCCTTTCTAGATTCTTTTTCCTGGTTTTACCAAGTCCCAGGGGACTTTCTGTTTAAAGACCTTCTATTACTTTGCTAGTGATGCTGGAAGACAGAAAAAATGCTTATGGTTGATTATGTATCAGAGCAGGAAGTGGTGTATGCTAACCCCTTCAGCATTCTAGAGTATGTTTTTTTGCATTACTTAGGTGTTTCTGTTAGCTGGAAGGAAACGAAAGAAGAGTAAAACCTCTAATTACCTCATCTCTATAGACCCAACTGACCTGTCTCGGGGTGGAGAGAGTTTTATTGGAAAACTGAGGTAAACAGTGATAAGTCTTAAGAGTTTTCATTTTACAATATAAAGTTCATATGCTATTAAGAAGCCTGTAAGTCACTATAACTTCTTAATTAAAGGCTTGACTGCATACATCATGTGATAATGGTCTTAAAGATCACAAGTATCCAAGTCATGTGTTCAAAATGGCACAAATATTTACAGGATCTCATTTTTTTAAAAGTCAGCAGGACTGAGGCTCTTAAATGCTCAAAGGCCAGATTCTCAAGGGTGTACAAGCACAACTTATCTTAATGGGCTTTTCAAAAGTGCATGAGTACATTATGCCTAGCCTCTATTGATATAAATACCTTGGAATGGAAGGTCTGTCTGTTGCACAGTCTGAAAATCTCATTGGTTTTGCCTGGTCCTTAAGGTCCAGGTCAGTCATTTGCAGACAGTAGAATTATTTCAGAAGCACGTTTCTTTTCTGTCACCTTGTTGTACACAAGTCTGTTGTTGATACCTACATGGAGCCACTGAGTGTATGTTTGGATCATCGGTGCCTGAGGAAAGAGCCTGTGCTGCTTGTTGCCATTTGCCTGTGTGGATCCTGGAACTTCATTTATTGCACTGCAGACACAGAATGAGGATAATATGGGTTTAGTATGTTCTACATTGTATTTTGCACTCCTTTCCTCTGAAATAGGAAAGATTGATCTTATTTATGACTTTATGAAAATTCACTGCCTATATTCTAAGCGAGCTTATTGGTCAGGTAAGAAAGCAAATAGTTTTTTCAGAGAGCAAGCATATTTTTAAAAACAAGCAAATAAATAAAATAACCCTCCTGCGTGTTTCCTTATTGCTTTCATGAATTTACTAGTTTGCAAGATGTCATGAGAAGCATCCAGCATAATGATAAGGGACCTTTAGTATACTCTGCTGTACTGTACCTTTACTTTTGTGTTACGGCCTTTAGTCCAGGACTTGCTGTTTACCTGGGATTAGAAATAACAACTCTCTGTGCTCAATACTTATGTTTCCTCGGGGGCTACAGTGCAGTAAAGGATAGATGTCTCGGGCAGCATTACTGGCAAATGGTGATTGGATTTTCCATTTTTGTTGATAGATCAAATCTTATGGGAACTAAGTTTACAGTTTATGACAATGGAGTAAATCCAATGAAAACAACATCAAGCCTGGAGGCGAGTACCCTGCGTCAGGAGCTAGCTGCTATTTGTTACGTAAGTACTGCTCACAGGCAGAATGTGCAGGAAGGGCTGTTCAGTTTCTGAAGTAGCACACTGAATTTCCTTCTCACTTATGATTATGTAAATCAGCATTCATACCTGGATGGAATCGAGCAGCTGATCTCCACTAGAGAAACCGGGAATTTCAATGGAAAGTAGAGGTGAAAAATGTTGTGCGCTGAGCAGCGTTGCTCAGTTCTCACCTTTGGTCAGCAGGTGTTGGGGCTTTTACATGACCCTCTGTAAGGGTTAGGATGCTTCACAGCCTGCAGACACTACCTGAGGGAGCCTCCTGAAATGGAAAGAATTGTGCTTATGGCATTGCTGCTCTAAAGTATGACTACTAATTATGGCATTTTAAAGGAGGTTTCTCTGATCCAAAGCACAGGTAACTGGGCAGGTAGGTCTGCAGCAGCTGAGAGACGGATGAGAATTCTAAACCTCCCTTTTACCACAAAAAAACCCCAAGCAAAGCCCAAGAAAAAGCCAAAATTCAATTGAATGAAAGAAACCAGCCTTTTATAGGATAGTAAATAGCATTTGTAAGGGGCAGTGCAGACAATCAAGATTTGAAACACAGTTGCTGTTGTTACATGACTGCTGGATGAGTAACACTTTTGCTGAGAGTATTTTTTCTGTCCAGAAATAAGTGAGCCCGAGAAACCCTTCCAGTCAAAATTGGTATGTACACTACTACAGAAAACTATCTGGTTTCACAAATAAACAACTTCTGATAAAAATATCCAATAACTCTGAAAGATTTCTGTCCAGTTCTAATGAAGGATGCCTGGAAATCTGTCAGATAAGTCCAGCACATACCCAGGGTATGTGCAGAATGCATTCCCAGGAAGGTCAGCCTCGGGTTGTGGGGAGCAGTGCATCTGGAAGATTTCAGCATGTGAACAGGAAAGAGCCATCCTTTCCATGCAAAGTGCCAAGAGTACTGAAGTGGGGCAGTGTTAGATGCTACAGTGTTCTTTTCCTGCTGCTTGGGGTGCAGTTTTTCTGTAGATATAGTATAAATGGTGTGTTTGTTCACATGTGCTGTTTGTTACTCAGGCACATGGTTTACAGTCAGAGATAGACAGATGAACAGATATGTGTCCCTCCAGTCCTGTTAGATTTGAAACTCTCAGAAAATCCAGCTAATGGGATTTAACAAGGTACTCCAGGATCTGATGTCACTTTGACTGAAGTTTCAGTAGAAACCTATGAGAACTTACATGTTTAACAGAGGTAACTTTACTGATTTATATGGGAGGGCATTTCCTGGAGCCAGACAACTAATCTTCGGGTATAAACTGGAAATACAAGACGAAAGCAAAAAGCAATTGAAAAAATCTATGGATGGAAGAATTTGGGCATTTTGTGCCTTTTTTTGGTCAACAACAATGATATTTAAATGATGAACATTACCAAATAAAAATATGTTGCAGTCAGCAGAGGTAATTAAAAGTGTAAGTGTTGGAAAGAGTCATGAACACTGTTTGGACAATGTGGCTGAAATAACCTACTTTTATGTGTGTATTTGAAATCACTGGTTTGAAACTTGTACATTTGTATGGGAAAATTACTTGTTCCATTGATATTTTTATAGTGTGGAGAAAAGCAGCAGGCATGCAGGTGTGCTGTGGCCAGAGGACAAAAGGAGATTGGAATGGTATTTCATTCCTAGCCAGGTTTGCTAAAGTGAGATTATTGTTCCTGGCTGCAGCAGAACCGCAGCAAATAGTGCCAGAAAGAGTAGTACTGAAACACCCGTGTCCTAAGGCAGTCTTTTAATTCCTACCTTGAGACTTACCCTGCAGCAAAACCTATAAAAACCCAATACTTTGAAAGCACCACTGTGGCTCTCACTGTCCCTCAGCTCCTCCGATCAGGTACTGATGAGGAGAGCAAGCTGTACTTGCTTCCAACACCCTACTGAGCCTGACGTGATGAATCGTCTCAGCGGGGTCTGGTTTATCCAGGCAGAAACTGGTCATGAATCCGTTGTTAACTTTGGGATAAATGTGTTGGGGACTCTCTTTGTGGAGCAGACCTTTAAGCAATGGGAAGGGAGTTAGTGCAAGGACAGAGTTGTCTCAGGTGCTGTTAACCATTTTCACTCCTTCACTGCTGGCATCCCATATTAATGAACCTGCAGCGGCACCTAATGTCTGAGTGCAGAATCGCTTGGCAAAATTTGTCAAGGAGCGGTGGAACTGTGCCGTTTGTACCAGGATTTTCTGCGCTGGATTCACAGGATCACAGGTTCACAGGACATTCCGAGCTGNTCCTTTATGTCTGTAGTACCTCACAATTCGGTTTATGTCAAGTCCGGCAGGCAGGGAGCTCAGTGGACATTCTAAGGTGTGACTCAAGTTTCAGTAAAGCAACAGGACCCCGTGTCTGTGCTCAGGCCTCAACCTCTTGCATTGTGCTGCAGTGTTGTGGGTCCTGTAATTTGGGCTTTCTATGGAATGAGAGTTTCTACAAAAGATATTAAGCACAGATGTGTGAAGCAAGTCCAGAAAGGGAGGTGGCTAAAAGAAGATTGGGGTAATAAAATTGTGAATCTCCTGGGAGCTGCTGGGATATACACCTTGCTACTTTTATTGTGGCAGCGATTGCCAGTAAAGGAAGATCCTTACATAATTTTTTTAAAGCAACCTTCGGGAGAGGCTCTGTGGTCTTTCAGTCTGGTTTATTGTGACACATGCTCAGGGAGCAGCTGACTGGATGGGCTTAGGCAGAGAGTGCAGCTTCTGAGCAATACTGGGCCAAGTCCTTAGCTGATAATACTCATTGGTGTCCTGGTTGAGTCAATGGGGCTCTGCCAGCTAACACCACTTGTCTTCTGGTCTAAACTAAGACTACCTGCAGCATTAAAATGGTGTAAAACCAGAATTTGGTCTATGTTCCCCTAATGATCCTGGTCTTTGTCTTGAATTCACACACACATAGCTGTGGAGGAGGAAAATAAAAGGGAATGAGACAGGGGTTTAGGGGAATTAATTTATTTGGATGCAGGTAGAATGGAAAGGTTTGCCTTTAATTAAAGCTCCTCTTTTGACCCTACCCTTTTCCTCATGTATTCCATGTTTATATCATTTCAGATGGTACCATGATTTTAGCAAAAGAGTAGCATTTGTCAATACAATGTGTGATAATTAGTTGCATTTGTAATGTGCAACTAGTAACCGTTCTCTTATTGTGTGGCAAATGTACAGATTTTAGTGTGTCTGAGTAAATCCAAATAATATAGTCCTGGGTTTTTTTCAGAGTGATAATACTGCTTGTTGGGAGGGAAGTGATTCAGCATTCTTATTTAATTTTACCTTTAACAATGTCTTCAACCAGTCAGCATCTAAATTAATTTTGCATAGCATAACCGCAGCTTGATGAGAAGAAAAACTTTGAAGGCATTGCAGAGAAGGCCAGAACTGTCACCAGTTAGTGGAAAATAAGCATATGCATGCATCTTTTCTTAGAACTTGTCCTGTGCTATGTCAAGTCTCTCCTACTTACAAAACCTGCCAGAAGTCATATTAGTCATATTATTGTCTCATCATGATGCAGAATCAAGTATGTGCTTCCAGCTGACCTGATAACATGTTTTACTCTGCCAAAGGACATGATGTAAATGAAGAAGAGGTAGTATCTTCTCATTAAAGTACAGAGTTAAAAAGATACATGAATGTACCTGAATTGTTTCAGGAGTATTCAATAAAATGACTCGAGTTTTTCTCACATGCACAAAAAATTTTAAAGAATTGTGGAAAATTTCAAGGTGGTTTCTTGAAACAACCAAAGTTATTTCAAAGGTCAGGACACTAATTAAAATTACAAAAGCAGAGACAGCTGAATATGTCACTTCTAAATGTCCCTGTGGTAAAACTACACCAGCTGGAGCCCAGGGGCGTCTGTTTCTTGGCATCTTGTGGTATGTTCCTGGGAATAGCACCAATGGGAATGTCCTTCCTGAGATTCTTTAGTGTATGTCCACAGCCCTTCACTTCAGAATGTAGAGGGGGAAAAAGCTGTGGCTGAAAAAAAGAATTATCACGAAGCTCAAGGAGATCGACTTTCCAAGGATTTTCTTTCCACTGTTTCATTTACTGGAGTTAATGCTAAAAGCAGCTTTTACTGAGTGAATTGGAAAATATTGCCCTTTACTTTTTTTTTTCCCAAAAGCAGATGATGAGTCACTGAAATATTTGGTCCTAGTTTCTTCTGTAGGAGAAAAAAAAAAGTCAGATAAAAATAAGACTTCAGGCTGGTTTAAATTTTAATGGTTGTGTTTTGAGACAATAGTGTAATACTGGAGTGCTTTTGTAAAAACTGTTCAAAAGCATCAGATCATGTTTAATGGAAGAACTTGTATTTTCCATGGATTTATTTTTGCTACCCATGTGATTACTGTTCCTGTCTTCACAGCTAGAAAATTTGCCTTCATGGTAATGTGTTTGTTTTTTACCATGTTCAACCCTAAGCATAACATAACTGAAGACTTTGAAAACCACAGCACTTCTAACAGATGCTCTTACTGGCAGCTTCTTCTTGTTTGCTTTTATGCTGGCTCTGGAATAAATGGAGTTGATCCCATATATTTAATTTTGTCTCGCATCAAAACGTGTGACTGCATTTTATGATTTTTAAATTGCAACTACTTTATTTTGGGATCTAGCAGCAGCCAAGCAATCTGGTTAATTCATATCCTTTTTTAACAAAGGGATTTTTGTTTTTAAATTAAGGTTACTGGCAGCCAATGCTAGGAATGTTTTTGGAAACCTCTCCTATTTCCATTTTTCCTGTTGTTGGAGCTTCTAAGACAAAGCTAGAATGTTTAGCAGTGCCAGTGAAGGTGGGAGTTTCAAGATGTTATTTTGAGTTGACTAGCAAATAAGTTCCCTGGGCTGTGTCTTTCTGTTGAAGAAATTAAGTTTAAAAATAAAGAACATGATGAAATGTTTTCTAAACATTTTTAGGAAACAAATGTCTTGGGGTTTAAAGGACCTCGTAAAATGAGCGTAATCATACCAGGAATGAATATGGACCATGAAAGAGTTTCCATCAGACCACGAAATGTAAGTCATACCATCAGTCAACACTAAAACTTACCTGAATTCTCTTTCAGTTTTCTCTAACTTCAATTAGAGTTGGGGGGGGTTAATTGCATTTCTGAAGGTCTAGATGTTAATAGAATGGTATTTGAACAATTGCAGGACAATGGGATGTGTGATTAGTCCTGTGACTCACAAAGGCACTATGTATAAATAATGTATTTTGATAACAAAAGGTACAACCAATATTTTCCAAACTCTGGAAAGGACTCAAATGCATATTCACATTAAGCTCCTCAGAGTTCTCTGAGGAGAAGCTGTTTTGAGGATTGAGTGTAACAGTTAAGTCTTTGGGCTAGGATTTATTACTTTGTTTCTTTTTTGATGTGTTTTTTGTCATGTGATCACATTAAACTGACGTGTGTATCTGTGGTGTGTGCAGGAACATGAGACCCTTCTTGCAAGATGGCAGAACAAAAACACAGAGAGTGTCATTGAGCTGCATAACAAAACACCAGTCTGGAATGATGACACCCAGTCCTATGTTTTAAATTTTCATGGTCGAGTCACACAGGCCTCGGTGAAAAACTTCCAAATTATTCATGATAATGATCGTAAGTACAGGTCTGAGTCAGTAATGTGTTGGAGCAATGCTGCATGCACATCGTGAGAGGGGTTCTGCCCTTACAGTTGTTACCTGAGTGCATTTAATTGAGTTCTGTGGGTCCAGCTTAATGCTGCGCTTCCTTGTGGCCTTGAGGTTGATGCAAGTTGGGTGTTTAAATGCTCATGCTTGCAACAGGGGATTCTGCTGCATGCTATCTTAGTTTTCTCCCTTGAGTGCCTGGCTTGTGAATGGAGCATGGTTTAGGATCAGTTTTGCTCTCAGAGCAACTGCTTCATGGTCCTGCAGTCAGGAGGGTCATGGGGTAGTGTTACTCTGCTCAAGCACGTGTCACACGGTCCTTCCTTGGTTTTTTTGTTCTCTCTGGTCCCTTACACTGCCCAGCTGGAGATAACAGCAGTCAGACCCATTGTCCCATTGCACACCCACTTTCTAATGACCACTCTTTGTAGCTTTAGCCCTGGGGAACACCCTGACAGTGTCAGGACAGCCTTTCACACCATTCCTAGGACCTTACGGATGATCTGCTTTCTGCCATCATGTGCAGCTCCCTTTTCTTCTCAAGCTTAGGTTCAATTGTTGGAGCCAGAATAAAGACAAGTCCTCAAGAGGAGTGGCAGCGCCCCCTTGATGCTCACTTTAGGCAGGCTTAGTCACTGGTGCTGGAGCCCAGTGGGCTACACCGGTGCCACACAGACTGGAGTGGAATACTGGAAATTGGTGGAAGTGGCTGTGCCAAGTTTCTGAGAACAACACTGAGTTTGATGTATGCATGGATGTATGCATTTGCTTTGTTTTATAAGGTGAAATACTTACACCTCCCTCTGCAGTTAAACATTTCCAACTGTGAATGAGGCTTACGTTTCATCCTGCTGACAAAGTACAAAATGGAAAAAAAAAAAGCTGGGGAAGAATTTCTGAATATGTTATAACAGAGAGATATGATTAGGTCTCGATCTAGATCATGCTTTTTCTTCCCCTGTATCCTTGCTTGTCCACTTACCTGAAGTAAAGTGAGAATAGAATTAACTTGTTCTCGGTGCACGTGAAACTTGGCACTAAGTCTGTATAAGAGGTTTGAACATTCTATACAGAAGCCATTTTCTCTCTGTGCTTGCAAAAAATTCTTTTGATGGTAACAAGTCTTGCAGCCCTTTATCACTCAAGCTATCCCTGCTTCTCCCTCTGCAGTCAGCACACCCACTTGCATGAATAAGTGCTATGAAGTTTGATGAGTGAGCATGTTTTGTTTGTGTTTCATTGAAGTGGGCCAGAGGAGGATGTTGAATGGATACTTATTTAGTAAGGACTGCATACAAAAATAATGCCTTGTCACCTTTTATGACCTTTCTTGCAGCTGACTATATAGTGATGCAGTTTGGCCGCGTGGCTGAGGATGTCTTCACCATGGACTACAACTACCCAATGTGTGCACTACAAGCCTTTGCTATTGCCCTTTCCAGTTTTGACAGCAAGCTGGCTTGTGAGTAAAGGGGCGTGGGTGAGCATCCTCTCAAAGGAAGCAGTTTGCTATATGATTCCCAATTCCTGCTGGTGTCACTTATGGTCCATACTCAAAAGGTCAGGGAAAATGCAGTTGTGGAGGACCATTCTATTGCTGAAGAGAAAGTGAAAGGAATCTTCTAAAAAATAAGGACTTTCAGGAAATTATATTTTCCTTTTTTTTTTTTTTTTTTCCCCTGTCATATTTTTCTGGAAGTGACATCAAGTTTTTTGTAAATAAAAGTTCTGTTTCATGTCCCTGGTTATGTTATGGATATGTGCCATGATGTACTGTACCGTGGCTCTAGTAGCACCATTATGGTGGTGTCTTTTTTAAATCCAGGAAGGGCGTGAATGCTCGAAAAGTTTCTTTTTACATTTAAGAATTATTCTGAGGTTGCAATCATACCTCAAGGTTGCAGTCCTACATCAACTAATCAGAGCTTCACATCATCCAAGAAAGATCAGAAAAAATGATGCACTTTTTTGATTGTGCAAGGATCTCATGTAGTATAAAGCCAAGTCTGAAGGTTGAAAACCTCTACTGGACTGACCTTGATGCATTGCTATTGTACATGTAGTAGGGCATGATGAATTTTAATTGCAGTAGGAGGAAATGGAGAAAGTAGAAAGCACAAAACAATGTTGCACAAGTCACTTGAATTCTAAGCTGTCATGTTTTAACATCTACATGCTTTTTAATTTGTTTCAAATGAAAATGTATGTGGCGTACAGAAAAGGAAAAGGAAAGCATCTAGATGCCAAGAAAGCATAACTTATGTTGAATTTGGCATTTCATGTGCTGGGAATTTATAGCCTTGTATTGCTGTGGTAATTCAAACACATATTTTGTATGAAGTGGTATAAACAGTTGGATAAAGGCTCTGCAGACAATCTTATTATTTTGAACAGGCTGTGTAAAGCTGAGGAAGGTAAATGGAAATATTTTATTAAATTTGTCTGGCCTTTTGAGCTTCTACAATTTGTTGATTGCATTTTTTGAACTTTCAGCAACAACCACTTTTCATATTTATTTCCCATTGTAAGAATGCTTGAAATCGATTGAAACTGTGTATGTTGTTCTCTGATGTAAACGTGCCAGCTACTGAGCTAAATCCTTCTAGGCAAATCTAGTGTATGCTGCATACAAATGAGACACTGGCAGGACACAGAATAGCTTAAGATAGTGTGGATTTTTTTGTTTCTCTGATTTATCTGGAATATGTAAACAAATACGATTTCAAAACACAGGCAAAGAACAGACCATTCTATTATCTTCTCTCCTGATCATCTCAAAAGCCTAGAGCTGCAGCTGAAAGCACATTGTAAAACACCTTTAAAAGTAATGGTCTTTGTGCCGTTGTCATGTATGATGTTACATGAAATGGCACGCAAAGGAATAGAATTTATATGTAGTTCACCAGAAGGGTATTGAAATGTGAGTGTAGTGAAGAAGTAGTAGTGTTTTGTATTGTGGGTATTCAGGTCCTCCTTTTGACTCTTTATAGACTCCTGCATTGCACAGCCAAAAATTATGTAATGCAAAAATGTGATCAAATCTGCTCGTCTCGTGGTTGCCAGTCCTTTTTTAGACTGCAGGGGACAGGTCACAAGGCTCTCCTTAAGGTTGTGCCATTTGGACTGTATAATTCTAACTAATAAAAGAAAAGTGTATTCTCTTCTTCACCTTTGCCTTCAGGTCTCCTTCCCAGTATATGGACAAGGAAATTTTGTATAAGTAATGAAAATAAGTAATAGCCAGCATTTTTTCTAATCTTTTAAACAATCTATGGGAAAAAAGTCTGCAGGCTTCGAACAGTGTTTTGTCAATGGACTCAGCCGGTCAAATATTATCTTTAATTGACACAAAGTTGTGTCTTTTTTGGGTTTTTCTAAATCTTTTTGCCAGAAGCCTTTCCATGCAATGATATAAAGTGGAAAGACACCTTTTGTTTGAGAGAAATGAGCAGTCAGTTGCCTCATTGAATGATCAAAGTGTTGAGTCATGAGCTGCAGTGTGATCCTCAGGCTTTGCACTTGGATGTTTTTCTTTGTAGCTGGTGGTTTCCCACCATTTCACATCCCCATCTGTCATCTCACTTTGGATTTAACCGAGAAGGCCCTTAGGCCGTTGCTTACCTCATATCAGTCTCTAAAAACTAGCTCTTAGACTACTGAAAAACCGGTCAGGAATTCCCATTGCTGGCATTTAGGTGTGATGTGGATTTCAAGAACTCTGCAGCAGGGGAATGGTTGAATCTGCATGGCTTCAATTCTGTGCCTTGCCAGTCATACGCTTTCATTAAAGCCTGGGAAAGTGGCACCTGACATAGTTTTTTGCTTCTGTCTGTGCACAACACCGTGTCAAAGGAACTAAGTGTCTTACGGTGCAAGTACACAATCTGCTGGCTTTTGTGGTGGCGTTGGTTTAGGAAGGGTTATTTTTAACATGGATCATAACAATAGTCTGACTCACATCATGGCCCCACAGGGAATTGGCATGAAAGAAAGCTCATGTGCAGTGAACTCCTGCACAAGGGTGAGAATGAGGGGCTGGGGGAAGGCAGTGAGTTCAGCTTCTGGGACAGTTTTGCTGCCAGCACATTGTGTAACTTCACTCTCACTGCATGTTCTTCCCCGCCAGGTATTTTTTTTTAACCTGTAACTATGCCAGGAGGAAAGTGGTGGCTCAAATTCCCATAATTTTAACAGAATTGTACAAGGCCACCAGCCAACCAGTTGCTGAGGAAAAAACTCCCCACCACAAATAGAGGTCACTAGAGGGGGATGTTAACACGGGACTAAGGAATGAGGAACTTTCATTTAATCTGGGTCAGGTAGAAGAGTATTTGTTCCTAATGGCCTTTGCTAAAACCCTAATTCCTCACTGTTGTTGAGCAAGGTACTGAGTTCTTTCGATTCACTTGACCTTCACCATCTGCTCTGGAAGCAGTTACTTTTAATTTAGAACCTGCATTATTTCTGATGCATAATATCTGATGGCCATTTTCTGCTGAAGGTCACTAGTGCGTGTCAATCCAGGGTGATAGCACAAGTTTTCCAGCACATCGCTAAATTTTATTCTCCTGACTTAGTGAAGTGAAGCAGATTGTGTCTTAGCATACCTGAAAGCATACTATAGTAACCAAGGAGTAGTTAGTTGCACACTCATATGAATAACTTCTGCTGGGCCTGCATGCCAATATGCAACAGGGCATAACCTTGTTTACTCAGTGTGACAAAGAATAGAATGGCCCTGAGCTGTCTATTTCTTTCACACAGTGAGTGTATCGATGCACTGGTTTTAATATTATTTAAAATCCCAGTATTGATGATTTTTTTGCATCTGCTGTTGATTTTGGCGGAGCTGTAAACAAATCCCTTGCCTGAATTGCTTGTAGGCAAATACTGCATGCTTTAATGAGAGTCCTTAATCTAACTTGTCACTCTGTTTACATCAAACAGTTTCTTCCTGGCCCTTTATTTAATTTTCTTCATCTCTGATGTTCTGTTCCTTCTCATTCTCTTCACAATTCTTTTATCTGTTCTTTAAGGATGTGCAACTCAAAAGTGTTTGACAATGTTACTCAGTGATCTCTCCACAGATGAATAATGCCTTTGGTACACATTCAGTGATGCTCCTACAATAGAAGCCTTATCAGAGGGGTGAATTTGGCCCTTTGGCTTTTTAGTACAGTAAATTAACACATTAAAAGGTAGCAGATAAAAAAGCCTGCCTAAAATATAATCAGAATTTTTCTCAGTAAACACTCTGTAACCAGAATTTCCAAAGTGTTGGTTGCAAATCAATGAGCAGAGCTGTCCACAGGCCTGAAGGTAGGCTGTTAGATTCTCTTTGTAGTGCTGCCTTATTTTAACTTTTTTTTCAAAAGTTTGAAATGATTTTGTGAACTGAAGTGTGTTGGTGGCTTAGATAGAGTTTATGTTTTAGAAGCTAGACAGCACTCTGGTCCTTTTGTGGGATAATATATGGCACATAAAAGGGTAATGTCATAGGCTATTGTTACAAATTCTGATGCTAAGAAATCTGTGAGAATAGTTTTGTAATAATTACTGGTTAAATCTCTGGCTATTCAAGTTGCCTTACAATAGTGCTGGAGTTCCCAGCTGGTACTCATGAGGTACCAGAACTGAAGGAGCTGTAGTGAAAAGGGCTCTGTAATAAAATCTGGTGGCTGCACGAGTGAAAAACGTTATTGTGGAGTCAAATGACTCCACTCACTCCTATCAGCCATGCTGAGCCAATGCCATCAATTCAAACTTTCTGAATTTTGTTCCCTTGTGATGAACAAAGGAGGGACTTGAAACAAGCAGAGACACCTGAGAGGTCTCTAAAGGTATTGAGCATTAGACCTACTTTTCTACCATACAAATCTTACCTCTACCTGAGTGCTGCCCATTATAAAAGAAGGAAATCAATTCAGTCTTAGTATGGAAAGTGACTCCCAGTTCTTGTATCTTAAGTTTTTGCAAATTTTATTATTAATTTATTAGTGATTGCACATAGTATACAACAAAGACTGAGAAACAAGGGTTTGTGCTCTGAAGGGATGATGAGTCTAGACCAGTTTCAGAATATTTTGTCTTATTTCAGTAGGACAAGACCAGGGGTTGCCTGGTGTTCTGGGCACAGAAAGTTTCTCCTAATGTGTGGCAAGTATCAGAGGGAAGATTTTGGGTTTGATCCTGTGGTACTCTAACTATTTGCCCCATACTATCCAGTTGCTCTCCTAAAACATAATTTGCAAGATTTTTCCTGGGTTTAGAGAAGCATGTGCTCACCAATAAAACGTGTATGCTTTGGAACTGAGGACAGCACAGCAGTCACCTTTATTAAAATTATGGCCTAATAATCCAGATTTCTCAAAAGGCCTCATTTTGATTACTAGAATAAAGTAGTTTTATACACATAAATCTTGCAATATAATTAATCTTAACTGTAGATGCAGGCTTCTGTTGTATGTGCTTCTTAATAAATTGGGCTTCTGTTGCTCCTCATGTATGAAAAGTACCTTCTGGGGTTCTCTCTGTAAGCATTTGAAATTAATTATGTAGACACTTTTCAGTTCTTTCTGTTGCTCACCAAGGAACTAAGAAAAGAATTTGCACAACTATCTCAATGCTTTGTGTTTGGCTGTGAACTGTAGCTCAGTAGCTGATACTCACAAATGCCTGTATATTGGATGAAAATGCATTAAAACTTATTTTGTATGTTGTATTTTATTTAACTGCCTAGAAATTATAGATTCCCCTTTTTGGGTAAGGGTGTGTTTACCTATACCTTCACTGATGAGAAGACTTGTGGAACTGGCTTTCTTGAAACTGTTTAATGGAACCTTTACTCTGTTTTGCTAAATGGCTTTATGAAGAGGATGCCATTCAGGAAAACTATGCTTACATTTTTACATTTTTGAGAAAAAAAAACCCTTTCCTATTCACTTTATGATTGGATTGCACAGTAACACTGGAAGCTTATCATGGTTTTATTTAAGTCTGCAGTGACAGTCTGAAAATTACTCTGGCAAAAGCTTGTTAAGCACCTGAACTGGAACAAAGTCCTAGTTGAGAGTCAGAACCTAGCGAGTACCAGTGAATACTCATCCATCTATTTTGATGCTTGGGTATTGCTTGTGTGCAAAAAAAGTCCTGAAGTGTCAAATTATGTTTTAAAATCAGCCTGGTCTTTTAGGTTGTCCAGCAGCTGATACAACACAGACCTGGGAATCAGGTCACCTGGCTGTTAATCCCAACTGACTGTCTGTGCAAATCTTGGAACCTCTTTGTGCCTCCATTCCAACGAGTTGAGTGGAAATACCAGTGTTTGGCCTGCCTGCATCCATCTCTGTTCTGCTGAGGGGCTTCTCAGGAGTGGTTTGAGGCTGGTGGATGACAGGAAGTGTTGCTGTGCTCAGAACCATATTTAATACTCACTGAAGGAACCTCAGTAAAACATGAGCTGTTTTCTGCCACCTGTGTAGAAACTGAATAGCTAACCAATCTTGTAGGATAAAATCTTGATGCTGTTGAATTCTATGGAAATCTTGTCAATAGTTTCAGTGAGGCTTCAGGTTTTTTACGTGGTGTCATTTTTGGTTACTAGAAGTACAGAAAAACTAAGGACAAACCATCTGATACACTTTTCCTTCGTGCAATGATGTGTTGTTGGCTTTGTTTTACTTTGTAGCATCAGTTTTAAAACTATTATTTCTGAACACATTGCAGAGGTTCAGTTAATGCAACCACCTATTTATTGTTTTATGTAGCAAGCTCAGACACGTGGTGATTGTGCTGCAAATTGCCTTTTTGTATTTTTATTTGTTAGTTTTTTGCCACTCAATTGTTCAGAAGTGTTACTGCAGACTGCTCTGTCACACACATCTGATTTAAAATCAATGAGTCTCATGGTTTACGAGACCTTTATACTGAAAAGGGATGTTTACAATGTGATGTTTCTCACATTTCAGTCTGTATCTGTGGCTTCTTACTGAGGCTATCCCAGTTGGCACAATGCCATTAGGAGTGTCAGCCCCAAAGTCAACTCTCTCAAAGTAGCAGAACAATTTTATAAACATTTTTATACATACAACATTAAAATCTTGCTGATTTTAATGGTAACAGATTAGGCAAAATTACAAGGAGATTATTTGTTCAAAATTTTCTTTCCTTATGCTTGTTTTGAAGTTTAAGCTCCCATTTACAATGGAAGCTTCTGATCCTGCAGCTCCATCTGTGCCAGCCAAATAGTTTGGCCTTTGCAGACTGCCAGACTGACTGCAGGAATCTGTCAGTGTGATGAGGACACTGTAAGTGATGAGGTTTCCGAAGTCCTAACAAGAGTGCCCTTCCTAATTCTCTTAGGTGCTCTTGAATGTCACATGAAGAATCAGGTACCACTCATCTGACTTACCAAATAACAGCAGGAATATTTTCATTCCCTTTGAATTTTGTAATTGGTTTGGTTTTGTTTTTTTAAAGCTATGCCTACTGTCTAGGTAGGTGTAATCCTAACAACATTTTGTCTTGATGTCTTGGAAATCTATATCACAAGATCACTTTGCCAGTGGAGAAAATCTCACCAGTACACAAAACCAGAGTGTGTTGGGTGGCAGTGGGCTTTGGGCACTGCTCATAGGATCGTTAAGGCTGGAAAAGACCTCCCAGATCATCAAGTCCAACCTTTGACATGCTGTTAAGTTCAGTGTTCATACAAGTTTGTGAGCTCTGGCACGTTGTAACAAGAGCTCTTCATTCCAGTCTGGGACAGCTGAAGATAACCCAATTATTACTACCCTGCTCTCTTCCCTAGAAAGAATCTCCTGTCCTTGCTGATTAGAAGTAGAACTGTATTGATCCTAAACATTACAGCATTTTTTAGCTATTTTTAAAATGTTTTCAAAGACATGGTTTAAGTTCAAATAAAATAGTCTTTGAAGTATAGTTATAGGTGATTTAGTTGAGAGGCAGCTGCCTTTTCCAGCCATTTCCTCAGTTGTCATATGAGCAGTGCTTGATAGTCCTGCTGGAAAAAAACATAACATGGCTATTACAATATGCTTTCCTTAGGTTTTGTCTTATGATACTGCTGTTTTGTGCACCTCTACATTTATTTCTGAAGGGCAGTCTTTCCAGTGTTAAACACAAATAGAGCAGTGTTTTCTAATAAAGTGTCTGCCTCATTTTCTGCTGTCTTACATGTGGAAATTTGGTATTTGATACTAAAAATATAAACTATTCATCTGAGAAAAAAACCCCACCAGGATTTCTGGGCAAAACCATTGACACTTAGTGACTGCTACGTGCCTGAATTGACAGAGGGCTTATTTTTGCCAGCCAGGAATTTTATTTCTGGCAGAGTAGTGCATGCCATGAAACATCTTATGGCACCCTGTTGTATACGACACCTGGGACAGAGTGTGAGGGCCTGGTTCAAAGAGACAGCTCGCTCTCACAGAATGGCACCGTGCTCCTTTGGGGGGCTTTCTGTTGATATTTTTATGCTTATTGCAGTATCTCCTATCTTGGGGCCAATCTACAATTAGGTTAGTAATTGTCATCCTTAGCAAACATCCCCAAACTAAAACCAGGTCTTTGGATAGGCAGTAGTAAAGCCTCACATAAGTCTAGGAGCAGCAGGTGGGTATTACTATCCTTTTAATACCTATCAGTGAAGCTGTGATTTGCAGTTTATAAAAGCAAACAAACAAAGCAAGCATTATTTTTCTAGAGCCAGCACTAGAATTAAGTTCTTAGTTCGCTAAACCCATGTTCCAGCTATGACCATGGGTCACCACCATTAGACAGAGGATCTCCACTTTGAACTGCATCCTGACAACTATACTGTTTCACTTCAGTTTGAAATACATACTGGAAAACCAAACCATGTAACTACAAAGCTCTCATCAGGCAATTGAAGTTGCACTCAAATCGGGTTTCTTGCAAATTGATTTGTGACGATGGCCCAGAAGAAACATGAGGATGCTGAGCAATTGTCAGGAACTGAAAAGTTGCTCAGCAAATAACTTAAGTCCACTGAGTCTTCCTAAGTAAGAAAACTCAACAAAACAACAGGCCCCTATTTCATTCCTAAGTGTATTTATTTGTAGATTCAGTGTTTTATAATATAGGCTGAAAAGATAGAATTTCTGTTAATTCTGACTTCTGGTTTAAAGCAGGGCTGCAGCAAGGTTTGTTAACAGTGTCATCTCAAAAAGCTGTTTGATGAATTCAAGAGTTACTGAATTCAGTGACACTATGAAAAGGGGTTTTGTTGATTTTCTTTTCTTTCAAAAAAACCCCAAACACCTGTTTTCAAAAGCACTTGTTATTCTGTCTTTTGGACTACATTGCACAAGTCCATGAGGATGAATTCCTATTTGGTATCACCTGAAATACTGTTCAGCTTCCCAGTAATCTGTGTTACTGCACTTACCTTGTTTTGTTTTAAGCTCCCTGATTTTTTTCCCCCATCTGTAACTTTCTGTCATCTCAAACATCTACAGGATTTTTCATATGGAGACACTCCAGAACACTAAGTCAGTGAAACCTCTATAAAGTCAATGTCTGTGAATGAAAAGTGTGTTAAATCCCTGTGTATATGTTCTCATTTTGAAGTAGGGTGGCCTTCAGTTCCAGTTGCGTAATCCTCCACCTGGGTATTCATCACATTGAGCAGCCCAAGGTCACTGGTGAATTTTAAAGTGCTGAACAGGTTTCTGACCAAGATACTGGAGAATATATGAAAAGAAAATCACCCTCTGAACTCTCAGGGTGACATTTAGGACTTACTGTGCTGCATTTCTAAGTTGGCTTCTTGAATTCCACCTGCCAAACTCAACACCTGCACCCCAGAGGCCACCTTTCTGAAGTCCTCTTTTCCTACTGCAGTAGTTTTCAGCACTCTCTGGTTTACTGCCACCTGTATGGTGAATTTAAGCTTCCTGACAACAGTATGCTTTCTTCTTGGGTTTTTGTGGATATCAGTGATCTGGGGGCTGTAGGCTGAAAGCAGCTGCTCTACTTGTATAGCAAAGCTTCATTTAGGAGCGTGGTGTAAACGATGCCAGTAGAGCTAGGCTTATTTTTATAGTGCCCATCAGAGGTATGCTTGTTTCTCAGAAAAATAATCTTCCTTTCTCTTTTTCTTCTTCATTTATATCTGCCTGGATCTGGAGGATGACAGCCCCTCTTAGCATTCATGCAAGCAGCCACCATATCAGAAAAGCACACACAACGGGTTTATTACTAAACAATGCAACTCTTACATGTTCACTGTCATCCTGCTCTGTAACAGTGCATGTTCTTCCCTGTGTGCTGTGTTCCCACCTTGTGTGTCTGTCACCAGTCAGAGGACGACTGCAAGGACGTGCATGGAAGCTTAGCAAAGAAAATGCTGAACCAAAGCCGTTAAATTTCAGTTCTCCCAATACTGAAGAAAGAGCTCCTCCTGAAGGCAAAAGCTGGGACCCGTGGCTCTTTAAGTTATTTGACCTTTCCATGTGTTGGCATTGCATAGAAGAAGATAACACCTTTTTATTATATTTGCACTGTTTTGAGCCCAGAAAAGGGCATCACAGAATCCAAGGAGTGCAGTTACAGAGAAGCAAACCAAAATGCAAATAAACAGATGAGGAGGAATTGCAGTGTGCAGGCGAGGCAGTAGGAATTGCTGGGGAATGACAGTAGAGTGATCTCTTGCTGGAGAATTGGCACATCGCTTAGAGCGAGTCCTGGATTTCAGTGTTCACTGCCAGACTGTGATGGTCACTGCTTGTGTTGCATTACCTTGGTAAGAAGTCTGCCCATACCATCTGTTTCTCTTCTAAACACCTTGATTTATGTATGTACACATTTTCACCCATTTGTTTTTATTTCAGGCCTGATCCCAAGCCTGCTGGTGTAAATGAACATTTCTTTCTAACTTCTGTTGTGTCTCCATAATGCCACACTTGTTTGTCTCTGCCGGAGTCCTGATGTCTTCTTGTCTGTCTTTGTTTAAAAGTGGGCTTAGCTGGACTGCATATTGGGCATTTAGTGGCATGAATACTTCAGAAAATTGGATTGGGAAAGGAGGCCAGAGTTTGCTCTTACATACATCCCATGAAGACTTGTTAACACTCAAGGAAGGATCTAGACTGTCTGCTGGAGAAAAAGTTGACCTTTTCCATTAGATGTGCTGTCAAATTCTTTGATGTCATTACTGCAACTAAAAAAGGCACTTACTTAGAAAAACAAAACATTGCTCATGATTTAAGGGATAAAATACTGGATAACTGAACCTGTACAAGACTTACCAAATCACACAGGGAGTTTCCCTAAGAAGCAAGGTCTGTAAGAAACAAACCTCTTACAGTGGCTTACTGAAAAATGTATGAAAAACACAAATATTGGGGCTTTATTAATTATTAGTGTCTTAAAAGTGCAGAAGTCTTTTCTTCTGATTGAAACTTAACAGTTTATTTCAAATTAAAATCCTGTGCATGGTGACAGGAAAATCAGGTTGTCTGACAGTTATATACAAAGCATAAAGGGGGTACACATGCATGTCCAGAATGGCAGGATTCTTAGTACGTATGAGGGCTGGCGTGAGCTTAATTTATGATTTCCCAAACATTTTCCAGGGGTAAATATGCAAATATTTGTGCTGTGCACACATACACGTATGAACATGGATATAGTCTTAAAAGAACCTACTTTGGTGGTATTACTCAGTTCTCTTTCCCTCTATTCACAGTGACAGTATAAACCATGACACTAATTTGCCTTGATGTTAATTATTGCAAAGTATCTCAAAGGGAGTCAATTTGAAAAGTCTTTTGTAATAATTTTGAACAAATGAATTTTTTTCTCTTGAAAAAATTAAAGTTCTCTCTCATGCTTTCCATGGAAGTGTCTGTATCTATTACAGAGAGCCATCTGCTTTTCCTTTGAGCTGGCTTTTCGGTGGGATTGACCCATGCAAGTGAGTCAATTTCCACCCCATGATTTCAAGACTGAGGCTTTTTTCTCCTTTTTGAAGGATTTCTTAAGAGTGATGAACAAGGGGAAAAATATCTGTGGAGGATGTTTTGTAATTTGTTGCACCTTTAAGAATATCTCAGAAACCAAATACGGAGTTTTGAGGTGGTTAATTTCTGAGAATTCCTCGTAGACACTGAGCTGGTTTTGTATTTTCCAACAGCATCTTCATCCAACTGATGACAGTCTGAAAGATGCAGTGCTTGGGAGTAGCTGTAGAAATACTCATTTTACAATGTGTTGTGACTACATATATCTGCCTGTAAAGAAAAATAACCTTTTATTTCTGACTTGTTTACTTAAACTTCAAGAAGTAGAAAACACACTACATGAACATTCCTGTCCCCAGAAAATGAAAAAGCAATTTAATTAGGCTTTTAATTTTTTTTTTATTCCCGCACTTACCATTTCCTAATTCATCTCTTTGCCTTTCTGAAATAAACCAGTGATATACAGTGGAATTTGAGTATCTTATGGTCTTGATCTCCTTTACATTTTATGGAGTTTAAAGAATGAAATATGCCAACACTGACAAAAATTTCTTAATTATGAGAACTAATATTTAATCAGACATTTTTTTCATAATGGTTGTAACATCTTATGCTTGTTTGCACAGAAGACTATCTTGGCCTGTTTTGAGTAGTCAGGCATCGCCTCTTTGTTCAGACCTAAAGACTTTTAGATAAACCTGCAAGAATGTGCTTTTACATTAAAAAATTAAATTTTTAAAAACCCTTTGGTATTCTTGAGTAAATGTATTTATTTCCTAGTATGTGCAACAACTGGGTTTTGTATTTTCACATAATTTGCCTTGTGAATGTCATAGAGGTTCCAGTGTTTATGAACACAGAACACTGCAGAAATATTAAACTTAATTTGTTTGGAACAACTATGTCTTTCCCTACCCAAGTTCAGAAACATCTCAATAAATTACCTACACTGTGTATGGAGGTTATTTAATGTAAGGAGTTTCCAGTTTGCCATTTAAACTGTATTTTTACTTTGAAGGCCAACAGAAATGCCATAGAATTTTATATTGTCAGTCCAGATTTTACCAGATCTGTAGTCATTTTCAGTCTGTACGTTTTTCTCAAACTGTGAGCTCAAAGTCTTGAAGAGTATATGCTGTAGAAATACTTCTCTCACCCATTTCCATGAAGAGGACAGTGAGACTCCTCATGAACACCAGCCAAGCAGAGGCTGCTTGTTTGCTGCCTTTATTGTCCCTTTCCTGCTGCTTTCCAAATCTGGCTGTTGTTAAGGACTGAATTCTTGACCTGCCAATTTCTACCAAAATCATTCTGGAAAATGGACAGAAAAACCTGAGATGCAGTTCAGTGAGGACAACAGCAAAGAACTACACTCAGGCAGGAATTATCAACTTCCCAGTATCAAAACCCCCAAAGCTTCAAACATGTCAAAAGCTGCTAGCAAGCAGAAGAGAAGCATCTGTCCTCCGTGTCTCTGATAAAACTGATTCAAAACTGCAGTCAGGTTAGATGTCAGAAAATTGCCTGAACACAAGGCTAGGGAACCTTGGCACAGACTAATCTGAAACATTTGCGGTGACAGGGGGCTCAGCATTTCCTCTGTCAGGAAAATACAGCTTTGGGTAATCTTGCACTTTGGCAGGTGTTTGATCACAGCAAGTAGTTACCAGCGGAGGGGGAGTCGTCTCTGGGCATTATCTCAGCCATCATAGGAAGATCACTGAGAAAAATGAGAGGAGTCTATGTGCTGTCCAGGAATCTGTGCCGCCTCCGCCCCGAAAAACTGGTGAAGCCTCAAAGCTGAGAAAAATCACTTGACAAAAGCAACTTTTCCAGCTTTATTTGTACATGAGATGTTTGTCTGACCTGGTGTTGCATTTGTTTGATTTATATAAATGGTTAATACAAAACCATTTAAAAATAAATTTTCCAACTCTTACCTGAGTTCTCTTGTCCAGTGTATGTGATACATGAGGTTAGAAACAGTATGTTTATTAGGATGTGCAAGTAAATATTCCTTATTTCCCAGATGATTGCACTGGGTTGTTCTGTGGCCTCAAAGTTTCACATTAAAATTTCTCAGCTTTGTAAGAATATTTAGTTTAGATTACACACATGCTGTTTCTTTTAGCTGTAACAAAAAGTTTAATTTAATTTGCTAGGTCGGAAACATCATAAGTAAAGGAGCATGTGCTTTTAATAAGCCTGACTGCTTCCACTGGGTGTCTATCTGAGCTCCTAGAACTTTTTTCTAAATTCCCAGGTTTGCTGATGTTCTGACCTATGGTTTTGATTTACTTATTTAATAGAAGTTCTTTGAGAATCCTGATTTTCTTCAGATAAGCTCACATTATGAGTGTGCTGTATTAGACGCGAACAATTAAGAATTAAGAAAGCTGGGCATATACATGAGATGGCCCTTTACTAAAAATGCTCACCTGAATAGACATTTCTGTTTCAGAGGGGGCAGGCTGAAGCAAAGGGAGAAAACTGGAAATTGGCTAATGTGACACCCATCCACAAGAAGGGCAGGAAAGATGATCCGAGTAATTACAGACCTGTCAGCCTGACCTCAGTCCTGGGCAAAGTCAAGGAACAGATAATCCTGTGTGCTATTAGGCAGCAAGTACAAAATGACCATGACATTAGAACTAGTCAGCATGGATTTAGGAGAGGCAGGTCTTGCCTGACCAACCTGATCTTTTACGATCTGGTGACTCGCCTGGTTGATGAAAAAAGGCTGTGGATGTTGTGTACTTGGATCTTAGCAAAGCCTTTGACATGGTTTCCCATGGTAAGCTTCAGGAGAAACTCTT
>WEKX01019752.1:448598-577322 GCA_013390025.1 Pitta sordida
GGAGGTTGCAGTCAGGTGGGTGTGAATCTCTTCTCTCAGGCTGATGATACCAGAACAAGAGGACATGGCCTTAAGCTACACCAGGGGAGGTTTAGGCTGGAAGAGTTTTTTCACAGAGAGAGTGATCTCTCATTGGAATGGTCTGCCCAGGGAGGTGGTGGAATTGCCATCCCTGGAGGTGTTTAAGAGAAGACTGGATGACGAGCTCAGCGACATGGTCTAGATGGTGGGAGGCTTGGATGGATGGAGTGTGGTGCCCGTGGTTCCACGCTTGTGGGCCTGATCCCTGGGTGGGCGTTCGCTTGGGAGTTGGACTAGATGATCTTGTGGGTCCCTTCCAACTCAGAATAACCTGTGAACCTGTGAAATGTTATAAACAGGAGGCACCCCCCATTTGAAGGCTGCTGATGAGCTGCTGCCTGAGGCATGGCTGACTACAGTCAGAAAGCACTTACTGGTACCTGGGGAGGGGCAGCTGATGCCATTGAGACCTCAGGGCTGAGCTCTTGAGACTCACACCACACAGCTGACTTGAATTACTATCATTCTGTCCTGTTAGTGCTACAAAGAAATACGAAGCCATTAGCTCTGTCACAGCTGTTAAAAGGAGTCCTAGCAACTGGTCTCTGTTATAGTAAAGAAAAACTCATTGGTTTTACATTTTGTTTTGCAATTTTTTCACTAATGCTGTGAGAGAATTATTTCTTGACTCATACTTCAGAGCAATGTGTGCTTGGTGTGTCTGTGGGGACCATGCTACCTATGCCAAGGGGATGAAAAAGAAATTTTGTACTTTTATTTGTCCACCAAAATGATCTTTCAGTAAGGACTGTGGGAGGGCAGGAAAGACAGCAAGGTCTAGAACCAGACAGGACTTAGGGATCAAAATTTTGTTACTGAGAAGCTTAGTATGTTCCACACAAATTGCTCATGCAAGGAAGATACAATTCCCGTTGCCAAGTGGAACAGTTCAAAAGGACATACTGATCAACTCCATGCTCGAGACAACTGAGGCTATTGGTCCTTTGTGGGGATCTACAAATGCTTCCCACGGCTGCAGTGAGGGTCCTCATTAATAAAGCCAGCTGCCTTATTGAGCAGTAGCATTTGTGTGCGTCTTGTCTTGAGGAATACACCTGGTGTAGGTGGCTTAGTGTGTGAGCCCCACACAGGTGCTGACCCTTTGCCTAAAAAAGGGAAAGCCGGGCCCACACCAGCAGCCAGCTGAGAGTGGCTGGTCGCCCATGGACTCACACTTCGGACCAAATGGCACATGTAAGGAGTGTGAAGAGCACATGAGGGTAATGGGTGCAGAGACTGTAAGGGTACAAAAGCCAGGGAATTCCTTTGTTAGGTCCCTACACTCAGGCACCCAGCTTGAGCTGTTGTTATGTTGCTGCACCACAATTAAGTTAAATAGAGCCAGATGTCTGGCACTCTGCTGTGGGAAAACTAGGGCTGAGCCAGTGAGGGAAACTTGTCTATCTGTATGAGTGAGATGTGTGCGGGGAGTAAAACAGGGCACCTGTTGGTTCACTGGAACCACCTGCTGCAAAGGGATTTTGGATTCAGCAGTTAATTCTTGGGTGGTGGGACTGTGGCTGCCAGAGTGGATCTGGAATGGTCAGACAGGGAAGTTTCCTTAACAGTGTGACAACCCAGATGTGACCCTAAGTCTCCCTTCTCCAAACTTCCATCTGGTGGCACTGGGTGAGTTCACATGGGAGCTTTGGGGCGGGGAGGAGCCAAAGGACGAGTGTTAAAATTTCCTGTGCAGATTTAGTATAAATTATAAGGGTGGGTTCAACTTCTCCTGTGGTACAGCATTTTGCTCAAGGTTTGGTGAAGATAATGCAGGGTATTATAACCTCTCAAAAGGTACCCGGGCTTTGAGTCTCTCATAAGGTGCAGAGGGCTCGAGTCCCTTGTAAGGTGCAGGGTGATAACAGTCCCTTGTGCAACAGGTAGAATGGGAGTTCAAGTCCCTTTTTTCAAGTAAAACAGGGGCTTAAGTCCCTCTTAGTGCTTGGGAAAGGGGAAAATGTCTAGTACAGCAGTTATCCAAAGAACATGCAACACTGTGCCAAGAGGACAGGGCAACTCTAACCTGGAGTGGTAGCTCAGAAGAATGGTGACCATCACAAGGAACTTTGATAACACAAATTCTCTTTCCTATGGTGGTGTCAGGCAGATTACATGGATTATTGGGACATTTGGAACAATTGCACATGGCATATTGGGACAATGTCAGAGAGGGCCAGACCCATAACTCAGGATACAGACTGTCTCTGAGGGCTGGGTTGGTCAGGCTGCAGCATGAAGTGGGGCACTGACTGTGGATGTGGCACAGGCCATTCCCATGGGTTGTCTCAGCTGCTGTGGGTAGCATAGGCATGTGCCTCCCACCTACACCGTGGAATCCTACCTCAGTGCTGGGATCTGGATTTGTGCAGTTGTATGGGGGTGTCCCCAGGATGCCACCTCCCCTCAGCTGGTGCAGACCAGGGGAATCCAGCTGTTACAGTAAAGTGTCATGAAGGCCCACGGTGGGTGCAAATGCAAAGTGATGCCTGCCCAGTGCTCTTGGGTTTGCTCCTTGTGGAGCATCGTGGTTCCAGTGATGCTCAGTGAGCACTCGCCAGCCTGTGACAATCCAGGGAAAAGGTGTCCATCTCATGCTCAGCAGTACCCACATCCCCAGCAGGTCTCCAAGGTAATCAGCACATCTACTACTTCCTTGAGAATATAGGGAGATTATTTAAGGGCTTGGCTGAACACAGGGGTAAGGCTGAGAACTATCTTCCACTAGACCAGATTGTTCAAAGCACCTGCAACCTGACCTTGAATGTTTACAGGAATGGGTTATCCACACCTTTCTGGGCCACCTGTTCCCCGCCCTCATGATCAGAGGCAGTTTCCTCAATCTGTCCTTGTGTGCCATGAGCCCTGACTCCTCACCATCTCCTCACCATGGGCTGGACCATACCCCATGCATCCTGGGCTAGGGAGACCAGAAGGGGACAGAGGAATCAATAGGCAGTCGCCAAAGTCCCAAATAAGAGAGGGAGAAAGCACTTTTACTGTTATTTTTTTGGGTTTATTGGTTGGGGTTTTTTTTCCTTATTTCCCAGCCTTCAAAAGAACTCCTTATGAAGCAGATAATAGGAACCTTTATGCTGAAGGCTAGCACTTCCTGGCAGAACTGCCATCTGCTACTTCTCCAGAGGAACAGCTATCTACATTCTTGCCTTGCTCAGTTTCTATTATCCATGCAAGGCCACGGAGGGTCTGACTTAACTTTCACTCATTCATTGAGGAACCTTCTCATTCTCAAACTGAAGAAACCCGACCTCTAGGCCCTAGGGACCTCAGTGGCCCTCTGAGGGTCAACTATTGTCTCTGCACAGAAGCCTGGTGGAAGCCAACTCAATTTATTCCCTTTTCTTGCGGCTTCGAGCAGAGGAGAGAGGAGCTGGCACCCCTTCAGGAGGAGTGGAGATAAGGAATGGGAAGGAAGGGCTCATACTACCCATGGCAATCAGCAGAATGATTGTTGATGCCAGGAGATGGATCACTTGAGCTAGCAGGACAGCCAGGCATGGAGGCTGGGCCGATGGTAGGGTGGTGTCCAGGCACTCCTGAGATGCCATGGTCACTCTCCCCATGTGATCCCATGTTGGCTATGACCAATGACTGCATTGTCTCTCAAGTGTTTTACACTAACTCCCAGAATGATATCCATAATATTACCTGGCACATTTAGAACGAAAAAAATTCCTAGGGCTCAATGCCTTCATTATGAAATTTGACTGTATTTAAAAAAGCTAGTGTCAAATTGTTGATGTTATAGTCTAAAAAACCCCAGAATTTAATGTAGTGCCAGAAAAGCAGGATGTGGGCATGGAAACAGATTTTTAAAAAAAAGCCTCCTACCTGAGGAGTCACAGGAGCACAGGTGCTGTTACTAAAGTGCCAGATAAGATGAGATGACAGCATTTTTATCTTGTCCCATCATTTATTTTTCAGTGATGAATGTGCGGTGGTTGAGCCGCTGTTGTGCCCAGAGCTGTGCACTGGATGTTGTCACTTGAATGTTGGCAAAGGGCTGGTGTTCCTCTTTGTCCTCCTCTTCCTTCTCATCCTGCAGCATCGTTTGCCAGTTTTCCAGCCCAGGAGATGTGACTTCCTCTCTGACGGCTGTGGGACATGTCTCTGTGCTCTCTGACGCTGACGTGGCCAACCACACACCTCCCTGGTCTGGCTGTTCCATGGCAGGCTGATATCCATCTGGTCCACATCATTGCCTGGGGCGCAGAGATCCAAGCTTTGCATGGCCTTGACCAGCGAAGTGAGGTCGATGGCACTCATGGAAGAGGAGTCATTTTGTTCCTCCTCTTTTGCTGCCTCCTCCTGTGACATGTCTTTCCCTTCTGCTATCACAGGAAGTGACCTTGTGCTGCCATCCTTCACGGAGGTGGGCAGAAATCTGTCTTGCTGCTCCATCTCCCCTTCCTTCCAGACATTTGGCAAAGGCCTCAGAGCTGGGCAGGCTGTGGGCCAGCTGCAGGAGCCCTGCTTCTATAGTGGTGGAATAGTGCTGGAGACATCATAAACAAGCCATTGTGATGTCAGTTGTTAGTGAAGCCAACAAATGTGGTCCAATGCATTGTATTTCAGTATGGTGGGTCAGTGGCCTGAAAAATGCCCAGATTCTGGAGAAGGAGGAAGGTCATGGGGTCTAAGGAACCCTCTCCTGGGGCTCACTCCCACCTGGCATGCTGCTGGTGTGAGAAAGGGCTGTCCCTCGATCACAGGGACCACCCGCCACTCCTCTTATGAACCTCTGCCTCCAGTGCCCTCCTCACCCCATACTTGGGACCCCTTCAATGAAACGGTGTCAACAATGTTCCAAGAGGGTAAGGTTTCCAGGAAGAAGGAAGGGAGCGGTTCAGTCTAAGGGGCACCCTCAAGCTCTTCTCCACTTTTATAGACAAACCTTAATACTGCTTTTTTTGTTTTTAATGTGTAAGGATATTTTTAGAGCTCTCACACATTATGGTTTACTTTCTGCACTCATCTGGCAGTTTCACCATGGCTATGGCAAAAAACAACTCATAGTGCTTCAGTCCTGCTCACACAAGTAACACAACATGGATTAGGCTACTGTTCCTGCGACATAGAATAACTGGGAAATGGGCTGTTGGTTGGGGTATTATATGAGTTTTGTGGATTGTAGTGACAATGGTTTCTTGGGTGTACAGCAGGAATGACACAGTTAAGAGAGTCTGATCTGGTAACATTCTGCTGATCAGGTAACATTCAGGTAAGAGAAGTTGTATTTTCTGCTATGGCATCCCAGCAATTATATACACATATATATGGATTTGATTAATTTTTCTAACTGGTAGCATATAGACGGTTTTGAAAACATTGAAAGAGACAACTCTGGGATGATAAAGGGCAAAACCAAGGACTGTTCCTTTGGAAGTGGAAAGGAAGGAGTCACAAATAACTGCTCCAAATAACCTGCTCAAAGATACCAGGCTTCAAAAATCAAGGACAAAGCACTGTTGGCAACATCATGGTAACCCATGACAAGAATGCATGAAAAAGAGCATTAGCTTCGAGTTCAGGTAGATAATGTGACTGATGGGTACCATGAGAATGAAACTGTTACAAGGAAATAAAAGCAGTGAAGTCTTCATTGGGAACAAAAACCACATGAATGACAGTGTGTGACCTCTACCTTTACCACAGAGGTAACATCCACTATAGTCCCTATCAATCAAGTCCTTTTGTGTTGCGCTTTCTCAGTGTGCCTGTTTCATCTGAATCACTGGCTTTTTGCTCTTCCAGTGCTGCATTTTCATTTTCTGACTCCACAGACAGCTCCTCTTGGGTTGTCTCTTCTGCTTCACTGCAGCTCTCAGAGTGGAATCCAGTGTTCTCTGCTATTACAGCAGGATCATCCTCATAACAACAGCAGCACTCCTCAGTGCTTTGGCTGTGATGAAGGTCCCTCTTCTCTTCACCAGTGAGAGCTGCCTCATCCTTTTTCTGCATTAAATCATGACCACCCTTTCCCCTGGCGAGATCAGTTAGCAGGGTTTCACCACAAAGATACTCCTCATCTTCCATGCCCTCCATTCTTTCCGCCAGCTCTTCGGGAGAGGGCTGGCTCAGGTCAGGGTAATCCACAAGGATTGTGTCCTGTTTGCGTTTGAAGCAAGTGGAATTATCATAGACAGGATAGGTCTCTTCTGGATAACCTTAGGAATAAAATGATAATGCAATTTGAAGTATTTCCAGTATTTAAAAGTAGTAGTGACTTGAGTGATGGATGCTAAATTTAGTAGAACAGTTGTTTTTTGGCACTGCCAGTGTGTCAACTCTTTAATGCCATGCATACATCAAAGAATTAATCCATGGCAAGAATGTGAAAAATATGACTTTTTTGGGAGATAAGAAAACACCACTTATTTTCAGTGACAAGATATCAACCGTGACTTTCAAGAGTGAATATTTGAGCTTTGTTGCAAGCTATGGGAATTAACAGGTAAAAACTGTGTCTCATCTTAAAATGACTTTGTGCATTTCACTATTTCATTTTAGAAAAAACATCATGAACTTCACATTATGAACGACACAAGGCCACTGTTTATGCTTTATGTTTTGGATAATTTTTGAAAGCTTTTTAAAAAGTAAGAAATTAAGTTTCCATTTAAAATTATGTTACTGAGCACCTCAACTAAGATATCTTGAAAATACATTTATGTAACAGGCAAATACCAAGGACTAGAAAAGTTATTAAAAAAAAAGTAAAATTTAAAAGGCAGACTTCCTAGACTTGACTTTTACAACATTGGAGCAAACAAATAACTCATCAAAAGTAAAAACTGTAAGTTATTGAAAACATTCTGCTTCTGATTTCCAAGGGTTTTATGATTGTCATGAAATCCAGCACAGCAAAGAAAGGGAAAGATATACAACTAGAGCAGCCAAGCCCCAGCAGCGGATAGAGCATATGTGAATATTCATATGCCACTTTTGGCAGCAGGTAGTGTAGTGTTCACACTAAAGGCAATGCTGGATATCCCAGAATCTATTTTTTTTTTCCATTATGGTTGGGAAAAAATATACCTCTAGCAAAGTTTTGAACACTGACTTTCTGAAAGGCAGGACAAAGTTAACCAAAACTCTGAAAGGATCTGAGACTCCAAGTAAACCTTACTCAATTCTTCTTGTAAGGGTAATGGTAAGAAAGGCTCTCACTTACCTTCCCAATCCTCCATGTAAGGAGCTTCTTCAGCTTCCTTCTCAGGAGAGATGTCATCTATGAATTTTCCTTCTTTCATAACTCTAGTAATTTCTCTGAGTTGATGAAGTAGCATTTTTTCCTGGTCTGTTGTAACATTTTGAGTCCTGCTAGAAAATATCAGACACCAGAATTCAATCCACTGTTACTACAAACCATTAAAGGAGTTTGAACCCAACTGTTTGGTCCATCCCAGCAGCACAGGCTGAAGAAACCTGTCTGCAGCATGATCATTACTCAACGTGTGCTTGTGCTCTGCATTTCAGCTCAGTATAGTTCATTCCTTTCTCCAGAAAGCCTGTAAACTTGAACAGGTAAGGGAAGGCGGGTAAAGCCAATGTGAGAGCAGGATGAAAGTGACACCCAAGCAAGAGTTGGGGTACAAAAGACTCTACAGAAATCTCTTGCCTTTACAAGAGTTTGAGGTAAGATTTAGAGTGCAGTGTTTTGTCTGAAGTATTACAAGGAAATGGAATTCTGACCCTAGGCTACATTTGTAGCTTGTGAGGGCTGATAAATTTCTCACACAACATTAGTCTCAAGGCTCTTACGATCCCTCATGATGACCATTAAATTTGCAAGGCCTTATTAAGAAATGTCAATTGGACAGATCATGCTGTTATTATAGAGAGTCAACAATGCTGTCTGGTGGGGAGGTGGAGGGAGAAGCAAGAAGGAAGATTAAAAATGAAAAAAATGTGTTGTATTTAACCTTAACTTGCTCTTTATAATTAGAGAAAGAATGGGAGAGGGTTGAGATTTTTATCTAATTAAAAGCAAACTATGATTTTGATTGGTTCTACACTGCTGTGATAGTATAATTACTAACTATTGTAATGAAAATGCTTCCAACAGATAAGATCATGTAGTTATTGGCTGTGCTTGTTTCACCTTAAGTTTCATGTTTAAAATTATGACATCTTAAGCTTTAAATTGCTCTTGAGCAGGTGTTTGTTCTTCCTGTGTCAGTTCCAGCCTTTCAGGGGTTTGAGGCACTACGTTGGTGCTCTTTTGGATCTTGCCATGTTTTAGTCAAGAACTATCACCCCTAGTTAGAAAGCGGGGGGGCCGTGGCATGCGGAGAATGGTGAACTGTAGGTGGTATGTGAGGTCAGACAGAGGATCTCTGGTATCTCCAGACTGGACATCAGACAGACAGTCTCCAAGAGTAGACAGCTGCTTAATAAATCTTAGACATGAGACGGGAAGAGAGGAGCTGGAAACAGATGAATGATTTTAGCTTTAGGTGGTTGATACCTAGCTAACCTTGTTTCAGTTACCTGAATTCTCATAAACCTGCAGTGTCCAATTCTGAGGGTTTTTTTAACCAACTGCCAGGACTAGAAGAACACCTTGTGCCCCTGTACATGTACAGGAATGATGATGACACAACAGTTACTCTACTAAAGGCAGCAGAGCAACTCTGGTTTAAAGCCAAGGAGATTAGCACCATACTGCTGCTGGTTGGTGCAGTGGTGATGAAGTGCTGATCCTGGTCTGGACTTTGTGCACAGCTGCAAACATAGCTGTCTGTAACTGAACTTAGCTCAGGAGCAGGCTTGTTGCTTTCATTANCTTAATAAATCTTAGACATGAGACGGGAAGAGAGGAGCTGGAAACAGATGAATGATTTTAGCTTTAGGTGGTTGATACCTAGCTAACCTTGTTTCAGTTACCTGAATTCTCATAAACCTGCAGTGTCCAATTCTGAGGGTTTTTTTAACCAACTGCCAGGACTAGAAGAACACCTTGTGCCCCTGTACATGTACAGGAATGATGATGACACAACAGTTACTCTACTAAAGGCAGCAGAGCAACTCTGGTTTAAAGCCAAGGAGATTAGCACCATACTGCTGCTGGTTGGTGCAGTGGAGATGAAGTGCTGATCCTGGTCTGGACTTTGTGCACAGCTGCAAACATAGCTGTCTGTAACTGAACTTAGCTCAGGAGCAGGCTTGTTGCTTTCATTAGCACCTACCTAGATTACACTGCTTGACTGGGGTCACAAGGCAAAACATCCCTTCTCTGAACTTCCCCAGAGGGGCACTTCGTCCCACACTTTGAAAAGTTGTTATTCAGCACTATATGGAGGTCACACTGAATCCTGTTGAGATGCGGTAGCAATCTGCTCCATAAAACAAGTGAAGCTGTGAGGCAGTATCTTCTCAGAACCCAGGTTATGCAGATGTAGAATTTGAGATGTGAATTAAGAGGCCCACAAAAATGAATGGTTTCATCAGCTAGCTGCCTTTGACTGAAGCTGTAACAGAATTGCCAAACTAATGCTCTTTTTACAGTCAAAACTATTTGAATATATATCATTAGGGTGAAGACAGAGAGGCCTATCTGTTTAGCACAATGGGAAGATATGCTAGCTCAGATAATAGGATCAACCAATGCAGCTGCATCACTGCAGCATTTCATACAGGAAAATTCCTAATACGCAGGGTACTCTCATTATAAAATACTATTGTCTTATTGCAACACAAGGAGTCTTTATTTCAGATTATTTCTCCTGTAAATATCTTGCTTAAAATACAAATCTCCCTGTAGAGAGGAAGAAACTAAAGCCAATGTGTTATTTCTACTTCATTTAAGGCCTCTGAGAAGACATAATGTAGGATGCTTGCATTGTGTAAGACATCTGTCCTCCTTGCATATGGGAGATTTACCAGGGTAGAATGTACTTAGGAATAGTAAAAGGACAACAGATGCAGCAGAAGGTTTGTAGTGTAAGAAAAAGTCATCATTTCTGCTGTCTATATTTGTGGCTCCAGTGTAACTATATTACTTTTCACAATGGCAATGCTTGCATTTTGTAGGGTCCCAAAGTGTCCATTAACAGGTAAAAGTAAAGGTTTCTTATTCAGAACATTTCCTAAAGAGCCATCATGACTGAAGGGAAAATCCATAATCTGACATGGCATCTCAGACATGTTAACTGGTATTATTTTCAGCTTCATGATCTTAAAATAATCATTTTTAAAGTGCAGCTACAGCCCAAGAACTGGCACCCCACAGAGCCTCTCACTGTTCCATATCACATTTGATCAGTTTACGGTAAAAAGGAAAGTTTTTCCAATTGACAGCCTGGTAAACAGGACTTCAAAAACAGGTAGGCCAGCTGCATTATTTCTACCTCTTACCTAATTGCCAGAAATAGAAAGTTTTAGTTATGTTACTGAGGACCCAGCCAGGCAGTTCTTTCTACCTCTCACTTTCTTTACCTTGCTTCTTGTCTATGCCAAAACTTGGTAGGCCTTATTATCTGTATTATCTGTTCTTGTATTTTTTGACAGTTTTGCATTTCTGGAAGGGTGTTTCTGCACTTAAGGCTGTAGGAATTCCAGCTGATATACTGGTTTGGAAGGACATCTCCTTGGTCGGTTTGGAGGTTGATCTTCAAACCTCATTTTAAAACAAGGGAAATCCAAGTTTCTGCTTGCTACTTTCTACAATGCAGGGCTCTGTAATACTAACTACCGCGTCTGAGAAAACCAGCTAATAGTATTGAAACATCTTCCAGCTTTACTCATGAATGATTCACTCAAAAGGATTTTGAAAGGAAAAGAAATGGAGCAGGACAAGCCATAATAGCAAGAAAATGACGTGTACACTTGCTACAAAAGAAAGCAGAATAAAATCACAGAGCACCATATACGTAATTCCTTTGAAACAGAATTTCTTTCTGCGGTAAAACGTTCTCTGAGAACAAACTATCCTTCCCAATTCATCCAGATTTCAGAAACAATTTTTGAGGGGGAAGAAAATACACAAAATTAGAATGTCTTTCATTCTAACAAGCTAACAATTTGATTCTAACAATTCTAACACCAAGAGAATTTAAATCTACCAACACAGATCGAATAAGCCTAGCTCAGTACTCTGTGCTCCAGGTACACTTTCTAAACATACATTTTATTTTAATACATTCATGCAGTATTACTGAACTTAATGAGTATCACAGTGCAGATTAAGAAAGCTTCCAAGTCTGGACGTACGTATTTGAAAACAGCTGTTTGCTCCATCTAGAGGTGCTTTTCCCCTCCTCTCCAAAGAGGCTACATACAAAATTCTTTATTAGATTCAGGTTCTGATTTCCTCTGAGACCTTTAGATCCATCTATATAAATAGTTTGGTTAACAAAGAAGGGAAGTTCTACTAAAAAAAGGCTTTGAGACAAACACACAGAGTAGAACAAATACTGGATCAGACCCTCAAATGTTTTTCTCAGTAAAAAAAAAATCTTATCCTGAGAGTCAGCACAATATCTGGGCAGCACATAAGCCTATTTATGTCAGCTGAAAGGTACACATAGAGCATTGTGTTAGCCCTCCAAAACAGAGATAAGTGGTATCCTTCTGTTCCATTAAAAACAGGGCAGCTCAGGGGTTCTCCTGCTGGAACCTGGATGAACACGAGCGAGTTCAGCACCTCCTCTGTCTGAGACAAGTGCAGCCACAATACAGGGCACTGCAAAGAGAACACGGTTTGAAGCATAAATGAACAAAATGTGCAAATTCAGCACCACAGAATTGTTCCTACAGAATGGGTTAAAACAGGCCTCGGCTGATCCAGACAAAGTCAACGTGTTCCAACCTGAACAGTTATTGTTTCTGCTTGCAAACCTCACCCTAATAGTCATGCTACTTCCATTTTCAAACACTGCACTTATTCAGCGTCCTGTTGATCTGTTCTTTATACTCCTTATGGAAAACATACACTTGTTTCCAGTGTTTCTTCATAAAGTACCACAGTGGTATCAGGTTGGTAGCAAACATTAATAAATATAATAAAATTTTAAATACCAATTTTACAACTCTTTGTCTTTTATATTTAGAAGCAAATGCATGAATTTACTGTTTACAGGGTGGAACAAAGTTATATAATCAGATTACTTTGCAATTCTGCCCTTAAAGAAATATTTTATGGTTATTCTAACAGGAATTTACATAGATTATAACAAAATTTTGATTTAGAAAAATAATCCATAAAACTGGAAATGAATAATTCAGGATATCACTTTGGCTGTATAAAATGGGTTGGTTTATGTGTACTTTAAATGTAGAGGTTTTATCTTCTGTTTACACATACCTGTCATTTTCTTCCAAATAACTCTCTGTACCAAAGGGGAAGGTAGAGATAATTGTTTTTCTGTTTAAGGAAAATGACGGTGAAGAAAAGTATTTATGTTATATATAGATGCTGAAAACAGAAAAACTGCAGAACAAAAAGTGTGATGTGTGAAATCAAATTTCTACAATTTGGAGTAGCAATAAAAATGCTATTTGAATACAGATAACACAAGAAAGTTTAATTTTTAATCAGAGCAAGATCTCTCCTTAAAAATACTGTGATTTGAAACACACCTGCCACACATAGGTCCTACTCTGTTGATTAATTTTTCCATAGCTTCTTCTGTCTCTCTTAGTCTTTCCTGGAGTTGAGCGAGCTCATAATCAGCTGTAAAACAAACAAACAAACAAATCCCAAGATATTTCAGTAGGAGCTTTGAAAATGTGTACCTGTCCCATTATGCTGTACTGAACCAAACTGGCTGTGAGGAAACAAAAACATGCAGCTTAGGTCTACCTACTTTTCCTGACCCAAGAAGGTGAAGACTATTGCCAATGGTAACAGGACACACAGAAAGCACCTCCTTTCAGATGCTCCCAAGCTACCTCCCAATAAGCAGAGTGAGTGGGCCACTGGAAATGCCCTGGAGATTAAAGTTAGGGGGAAAAATTAATCGTGTGTGTTTGCTTATTTTTTTTATTTTTGCTGTCTGCTCCAGAAATAATAGCTCTCATTTCCCTCTTAGGACCCTCGGAACATAAACAAAAGGTCATTTAAACATTTTCTAATGAGTCCAAGGCTTAAGAAACCACTTCTTTCTCAAGAAGAATCAAGTTCATGGGTGTGATCCCGCCCTGCCCATGTGTGCAAGGCTTACTGTGATGAAAACCAGTGTGTCCTATAGAACCTGCCTGGGGAGCAAAGCACAGCTTTGCCATGGTTGCACTTTTTTAAAAAAACATAGCCCTATTACATACATGCAGGAGAATCTGCAGTGGCTTTCATTTGGCTGAAAGCATTAACAGTCAAGATGCAGCAGCATGGACGTCAACAAAAATGCTTGAGCTCCTTGTTGGGCTTTTGTAACTCACGCTCAAAATCCTGAGACTCCACTGCTCCCCACTGCACAACAAGATGAAACCAGCCTGGGTGGGAATGGAGAAATCCAGCCACAAGCACCCTGCTTTAGAAAGGTCTCTATTCTGCACAGAACGTCATTATTTAATGTATCACTGATGTAATTATTTTGCATGACTGAGACTTTAAAAACAGAGGAAGGGAAATTGGCAGAGAGAAAGGAAGTTACTCTCTCCAAGTCGCTATGTAAGTGGTGACTCAGTCTTCAGGTTCCTAGTCCAGTGACCTGTCTCCTGCTCTGCTACAGCTTGCTGTGAATGCTGTAGGAATATAAATGAAGAGCTCTAGAGAAAGGCAGAAACATTTTCAGTGCTAGTTCTCTGGGATATAATGATGGCAAATGTTTAGCTTACTGCAAAGTTAGTTTCTCTTTCCAAGCATTAGAGAAAAAGAATACGATTACCATTACTAATAAATTGCACAAAATTGCCAGGCACAATGCAGTACAAGTGCACTGAAAACACAATCTATAGCACTGAGTCCATTAGGTATTCCTAATATGCACATTAATGTCAAGATAATTACAGCTATGTTTAGAGAATTACCTTACTGCTAGAACTTTCTATAAAGCACTAAGCACTTTTCTATTACAGTTTAGCCAGCTAAACACAACACATTTAAATACTGTTATTGTAAGTACTGTTCCAATCTTCAATAGTAAGCTTATTAATTTATCTAATAAGTGTCTACAAATAGTCGAATCTATCTCACCAATGTTTAGGTAAAATAAAAATAACATTCCAGAGTACTGTTTACTCTATTGCATGCATGAAAACTTCGTGTATTCCAACGAAAGGAAGGGACAAATTGGGGAAGTGTCTGATAAAAGCTAAGAATTCAGAAATTTAAAAAAACCAAACCACCACCCTAGCTTTTATAATATCTCTCTGTACTATTACTAGACTATTATGGATTATAGAATAATTATAGATGGGCATCCTATTACCCATTTTTAATCATTAGCTACACAGCTTTTCAGCAAATCTGTACAGTTAATTCAGGAAACCACATGACAAGCCATTCCTTCCAGAGGGGCTTGGGATCAGGCTGCTATCTCAGAGTCTCATTAGCTGAATGAGATTAGAAAGTGAGGTGCAGTAATTGGCTTTAACTCTCCTCACTCCAACACAGAAGCTTCTGGCTTGTTCTTTATGGAGGCAAAGAGCAGCTTTAGAGTGTGCCCAGCTGGACCATGCCTCTACAGAGTCAACAGCTACACAGATACAATTCAGAGGCATACTCACTAATTTTCCTCTTCATGTTTCCAGGTGTAGCAGTAGGGCATTTTCGCTCTGCAGGAGTAGTTCTTCCCTTGGAAGCCAGCTGAGAAGCAAAAAAATATGGCTGTTCTATGAGTTACCACAATAGCCCAAATATAAGCCCCAAAGGCAACAGAAAAAAAAAGACAAAAAAACTAAAATACACCAGAAAGTAACCACAAGAAAAGCATGCCCAGCAGCAAAAACAGACTACCAGGAAAGAATGCCTGGGAGATCCTGCCTGCTGAAAACTCCTAAAAGACACTTGGAACAAATGACGTTTTTAAGCACAGTGAAATCATATCTCATAAAAAATAATTTCTTCATTTTAGAATATTTATCTGTTCCATTCTTCTTTGTATAGGAGAGAAAATCCCCTCATTGGGCATTTTTTGTGAAATGAAGGGCAGGTTCTGGAGGAACTACATGTTACCTCCCTCATCCCTATTGCAATGCTTTCTGTCTTCCCAGCTTTGTGCTCACAGCACAGATACTGCCTGGAACCACAGAACAATTGAGGCTGAAAAAAAAATTTAAGATCTTTGAGTCCAACCAGAAACCTTGCACTGCCACATCCACCACTGAACCCTTTCCCCAGTGCCATATCTACACATCTTATAAATACCTCAGGGATGGCAACTCTCTGCGCAGCCTGTTCCAATGCTTGACAACCCTTTGAGGGAAGAAAATTTTCCTAATATCCAACCTAAACCTCTCCTGATGCAACTTAAGGCCCTTTCTTCTTGTCTCCAGAGACTGACCCTCAGCTGGCTACAGTCAGGGAGTTGTAGAGAGCAATAAGGTCTCCCCTGAGCCTCCTTTTCTCCAGGATAAACACCCCCAGCTCCCTCAGCTGATCCTCATCAAACCTGTGCTCCAGACCCTTCCCCAGCTCCACTGCCCTTCTCTGGGCAGAAGCTGCAGGCTATTTTTTTCATCTCCTCTGTGTTTGATTGGTGAATTTCCTGTTCCTAGCCCTGGACCACATGGTATAGGTTGCTTCGAATGAAAGGACACATTTTCCAGGAAGAAAAAAAAATCGTTAAAAAATTTGTAAGAGGTCAGAGACCAATGCAGGGACAGAACAAGCTGTCCTTGTGTTCTCAAGCTACACTCTTTGCAACAGCAAAACACACAGGCTACTCCAATCTTCTGACCACCAGTCAAAGGTCCTTTTTTTCTGAGCACAGCTCAAATGGAATGAAGTAATGAGAGTATATAATGAGAGTATAATTTCCTTTTCCAAGGTTTTTTGTTATTTCCTTGACTTTTCAATTTATGTTGGTCTTACCTTAAATAAAATGTACAGGATATATAAGAAGATGCCAAATCCATATATAGGGATAATCTGTGCCATAAGACCTCTCCCAGTTCCACCAGTGCTTCCACTACCACCTCCACCTGCCTTGGCTTTGGCAACTGCTTCTGCAAGGTGAGACCTCGGAAAATGTGGGGCAGCTCGGCTGTCGGGAGTGGCGTAGGAATGCATCCTTGGTGGAAAGCGACCAAGCTTCCCTGGAAAAAAACACACAATGATCATCTCGCTTCTGTTAGTTTTACATGCAGCCTAAAACTGCAGCAGGTGCAGCTGACCTATTTCCTGTACTTGAAAATGCACCACCACTGATGAATAACCAACTTGTTGGACTCTTAAGTACTAAGTCTGTAAATTCAATCCTTGGTCACTGGCAATGTGCAGTTAGGTTTTACTTACAGCAATTTACTTCTACACAATTACTCTCTTGGTTTTAAGAAAAGCTGGCAGTGCAATTAACAAAACATGGATTTTAAGAGGTATATACTTGTCTGGATACCCTACAAATCAGCATCTCCAACAGGCTGAAACCCCCCAAACTCTTGTTTCTCTGCTCAATCCCCCCCCAACAATGTATTAGTTTTCCACTGATCCTGATCTTTCAATATTATCCACAGGCAAGTTGATTTATAAACCACTACCCACTTAACAACCTGATACAGCACTGCATCGTTTGCCCAGCACAGATTTTCACTTATTGCCAAAAGAAGTATTATTTTACCTGACTTTACCAAGTGAGTAAGGAAAGATAAAGTGGAGGCACTTCAAGCCATTCTCCTTAGAAAGGTCTAAGGTAAAGCAACATATGAAAGGAGATTGAATAAATCTTGGCACATATTATCTTTGGTATTTTAGACAGAAAAAAATAGAGGTTTCTAGGCAGAGATAATATAAAACAAGAAAGGGGAGGAAGCATAAATGGAGGCGCAGATGCTAGACTAAGACTGCTGAGAGTCTGAAACGGTGCTGCAGATGATTTTTTTCAACTGAAAGGCAGAAGAACCTCAATAAATTTAAGCTCATGCATTATTCTATTTTCTTGCTGACACCAATTCAAAAATCTTGCTGTGAAATTCACTATTTTAGTCCTCTGTGTAGTTGACATCCTACTTCTATCTCCATATCCAGCTTCAACGTGCACCTGCACTCCCTTCCTCTGAGTGGGTCTGAACTGAATTACTCAGCCATTCCCCCACGGAGTCTGGTGGCAGGAGGTGTTGGATGAAAGCACCAGAGACAGGGGCTGTCAGGACAGGCTGCAGTTCACTCCCTGGTGCCAGCTGTAAAACTCTCCCTCCTTGGCACACACAGCCTCGACACTGCTGACTGGAGCTGGGACAGGGTGCATGTGCTTGCAGAAAGAAAATGAAACCCAGGTTTGAAACAGCACTGAAAATAGCTAACTTCAGTTCTGTGAGTAGCCAGCTCCAAATATTTTTATGGGACACAAGAGAAAAATCTAATTAACATTTCATCTTGCTAGGAACCACCACCACAGGGAGCTAAATTCCTGAGTGCAGAAAATTGCATTAAGAAGTTAGTTATTAGGAAGTGATATCAATAATTTGTGAAGTTCTACTGTTAAAAACACATTTTTCTTATAGATGATAGCACACATTCTCTGAGTTCTTTAGTGAAACTGCCAGGGTACACACTCATTCTCAGATTAGCTTAACTTTGAGGAAGCTGTTATCATGCACTTAAATTTTAGTGAATTATTCAACATCTCTGATGGAAAGAACAGCATCTTATTTACAAGAAAGTTCCACTGCTCCAGCAGTAATGCCCTGTAGCAGTAGGTCACTGTGCAAAGGAGCGTGGTGTCATGCAGAGAGCAGTTATCACTGAGGTGGGGATGAAGCAGCAGGGTAGATAAACCTTTGTAAAACGCCTTACACTTATGCAAATATTCTTTATTTAAAAAAAGATAGATTAAGAAAACAGAAAATAACTGACAAAGGTGAAACTGTATTTAAAGGGAATTGTTTTCTAAATTATCCACAAGGCCCCACTTGTGATATAAAAAATTCAATTCAATTAATCAGGCCAAAGGGATACGCAATAGACATCTCATTATCAAAATAATTTTAAAGGGGAATTTTATGGCTGTTACTTCTAAATTTCCTTGTTGATTTTTAAACTTTTAGAATTATCTCCTTATTAAAAAAAACCCAAAAACCCAGAACTATTTGTCATAGCTTTTTATTGTGAAGAACCCATGTAAATTACAGAGGAAATTGATGGCACAGGCAACTTAAAAGCATCACCTGCACAAACTGTTAAATACACAGTATATAAATGTAACTCGTAACAACTTGTATGCCACTGTCAAATGAACCTTGTGCTACTAAAAATCCCAGCACCCCAGCACACACACACACCAGTAGGCAAAGTGACTGGATCCCACATTTTCAGGGACGAAACCAACCACTTGCATATGGAGACAACAACGTACTCTTCATCAATAAAACCAAGTGGCACTTGTACGTGAGCACAGAAAGGCCCGTGNCCAGCACCCCAGCACACACACACACCAGTAGGCAAAGTGACTGGATCCCACATTTTCAGGGGCGAAACCAACCACTTGCATATGGAGACAACAACGTACTCTTCATCAATAAAACCAAGTGGCACTTGTACGTGAGCACAGAATGGCCCGTGTTGCTGCACCATCCATCTGCCAGTGCTGATGGTGTGTACTTCAACAGCACTTCTTTCATGCTGTGGGAAGCACTGACTCCACTTAGCTTTGAAGGGTGCCACAGCGCTGCTCTGCTTGGGAAAAGTTTCCCAAAACTCCCCTGAGGCCGAGGGCTGCCCTCATGCAGACCTGGCTGCTGCATGTGATAACTCCATGGAACACACCCCACCTGGCTTTGCAATCCTTTTACCTGAAGTTTACCCAACACATTTAATAATTTTGTCAGTTTAATGCTTCAAATCAACTTTGCAAACAAGCTACAGGGCAAGCAGAGCATGTTTTGTCTAATTCCCATCCCTTCAAGAGCTTTAAATCCCAAAACGAAATTACGCCCCAGGAAACATTTGTGTTGTTTAGAAGGCTGTAGGTGTCTGAAAGTAGATGAAGTCCTTAATGGCATTTTCACATTAGAATGGTTGTGGGGTTTTTAATCTCCATGTTTGGTAAAACAGCTTAGAATAATCTACACAGAAACTGCTTTCTTAACATTTAATCTAACTTGTCTTTCAAGCCATTACATAATTTCTACTGCTATTCTTTAACATCCTCTAAGTTGTCAAACTATCCTGCCCACAAACGGCCCAAGTAATTAATCCTTTTTATATCACTGCCAGTTCACTTGGTTCATTGTTGAGGGAACTCGTTTCAGTATTATACACAAGACCTATGTTTTACCTTTTTTTACATGTGCAGCCATTTATATTTTTCTATGGTGTTTTTCTACATGTTTCTCATTCTGGCAGACTAACGTCAAGATGACATAGATGACCAGCATGCATTCATTTAGTTCTTGTTCTTTTACTGGCATTTACAAAATAGCTGTAACTCTGCTCCCAACAACACAACCCCAAAAACCTACCCAACAAGATTAGAAAGAACAACGATTTTGAAATCCTTGCTTTAAACCACTGCAAAGGTGTTTTTAACGGACACGGTCAAACACGTGAATAATTTTTTTAATTAAATATTGCAGATGCAGGTTAAAAACACAAAAACTACTCCAAACTGGAAAAATCTTCATTTTCTTCAGGACACCTGCAGGCAACTGATGTGTGCATTGCACAGATCCAAGCTGAGCAGAGGCATTGCCTGAACTGTCATGTATTTGTCTTGTAAAGCCAATGCCACTTGATTAGTCACAAGAATGCAGACAGACTGCTACCATCACAGAGCTGTAAGGTTTTTCTGAAACCACAACTAGAGAGTAGCTTTACAAAATGCATGGCATGTATTTATGAACACAACTTAGAATGTACTTTCTAAACTGCTAATAGCCTTTTCCCCCCTTTTTTTATAAAAGACAATGAAAAAAAATGTCAACGTCTGTCCATGAAGGAAATCAGAAATGAGATGCATGCACAATAAGGCCTTTAAATAAGTTTTTTTATATACATGAAACTATTACTGTGAAAAAGAACAACATTCTCACCTGGAATATAATATTACCTTCTATAGTTCTGTGCTCACCATTTTCCTAAAAGAGGCCTCTGAAAATGACTTTATTAGAGAAAGTGCCATTCCCAAGCTTAAAGCCCGTTTCGATAAAAAGCCTTCTGGTAACATTGAGTTCTAACAAATGGTAGTAAACTTTAAGCATGTTTTATTCAGAGGCATTTTGCCCCCAAGACTACAATAAGCGCTTTATTAACTTCAAGAATGACATGATTACTTCAAGTTCCTGAAACTCATGTCAGGTAACTGCAGTTATCAGCGCACCAGAGAGGACAACTAATGACAGAAATATGAATAGAATTGTTCAATCAAGATTTATTCTTCCAATAAAAAAATAACTTCAGGTGAAATAAAGTTTGGTCCACAGAGCGGCTGTAATGAAATTGCTGCTATCAAATTGAAAATATGGACTATAAACTCTCATCTGAAACGGATCAGCTGAGGTGAGGTATTACATCTTCAGCCAGAGACAGGTGCTGGGGTTCAACAGAGGAGCCCGCCGAGCGCTCTCCTACTGTACTGCGATCTCTGCAGGGGGATGGAAGGAGTATTTATGCCTCTATTTTAAGCCTCTAACTGTGGCAGTGATAAATCAGCTCATAACAGCACTGCTCAAAGCCAGCTGTGCTGCACAGGTATGAGCACCACTCATCGCATAGGTGCTGCTGGAAATGATTTGGGGGCAGGTTTGTTGTTGGGTTTTTTAGAGCCCATTTTTTCTGTCAGCCAAAGCAAGCACCACATTAACTGATAACTGCCCAGCACTGCCCAGCTGGGGGAAATGGTGTGTCAGACTCCATCATCTGGTAACGCTGCAGGAGCAGCTGGGAGCTGCACAGGGATAAAATTTAATGGAGAGTCTGCTCCCATCTCTGCTTCAGGCAAGTGACTCCACAGTCCTCTCCAAGCCCCGGTGCTGCCTGCTGAGCCTTTGCAGTGCCCAGCACGGTGCCCTCATAGTGCTGCTGCTCTTGATGTGTTGTCTAGAACTCAGTGACCATTCCAGCTTTTCAGTGTGAGAAGAGTCTGCAACGAAACTACAAACCTGTAGATCTACAGGGCTGACAAACTGATTTGCAAGTTTTTACAGGCCAAGAACACACACGGTAACCATGGAAGGGTGTAGTATGGAAACCCCACGTTCCAGTTCAATGTAACCTTGTTTTAGCAGTAACTTCAGCCTGAACGTCCTTAGAAAACCGTGGTAAATGAAATCAATGTCACTGAAGCATGCAGACATGGATCAACCAAGCTGTTGGAAGGACGCACAAGATACAGTCACAGAACGTGACTCCCCACTGGACAGCATCCAGCAGAACCTGTAAGTTCTCTGTACTTCCATCAGCCTCACTTCTGGCTTGCGGGGAAAAACTCCTCCTCTGCCAAGGCCTGGGGCTACGACACCACCTACCTGGGGAAAAACACCTCCAGGAGAAGGCAATGGGCATGAAAGGAATGGCAGAAGCTCGTATGAACCCATTCCCGCAGAACTTGAGCGGGGACATGCAGGTGGGAGGTCAGGCACGAAGGGACAGCCTGAGGAACAGGGATGTGAGCCTGTGGCAACAGTGTCATGGGAATCTGGTGCACGAAAACAAAAGTTTAAAACGCTGGAGTACGAAACTAAACGATGAAGGCGATTCAAATGAAATTTTATTTCACAGGCCAACAACAAAAGCGTTCCATACAGAAAACAACAAAATGATGACGTTTTCAAATAAAAAGTGATGCATCGCAACGAAAAGTGGCATGAATACGTAATTTCCCCGTAGCTTTAATACCCCTCCACGAAAAACTAAACGACATTTGGAAGATTCCAAACTATTGATTCTCCGACAGTCCCGAAGGGATCAGCATGTGACGGGGGAAGGGGCTACGCTACGTTCCCACACCAGCCGGCCGAGCTCCCTCCGCGCAGCCCCGGCCCCTCACGGAGCGGCCCCGGGCGGCGGCGGCGAGGAGCGGCCTCTTACCGTCGGGCGNCAGTACCCTAAGGGAGCCTGCAAGAACGATGGAGAGGGACTATTTACATGGAGTGACAGGGGGAGGTTCAATCTTAACGTTAGGAAGCGGTTTTTCACAGAGAGAGTAATTGCATATTGGAATGGGCTGCCCAGAGAGGTGGTGGAGTCGCCATCCCTGGAGGTGGTTAAGAGAAGACTGGACGAGGAGCTTAGTGACATGGTCTAGCTGGGGGGTGTGGGGCTGGATGACCCTGGGCCCCTTCCGGCTCGGAGTGGCCTGCTAGACTGTGAGGGATCTAGGTTGGTGTTATGCTCTGGGATGTGCTCTCGGTCTCTGTACGGGTGTTAGATGGTGAGTTGGACTAGATGATCCTTGTGGGTCCCTTCCAACTCATAATGTTCTGTGATTCTGTGACAAGGGTTTGGGGGTGAGATGGCTACAAACTGAAAGAAAGCGGGTTTAGATGAGATATTTGGGGAAAATGTTCTTCACTCTGAGGGTGATGAAGCAGGTTGCCCAGAGAAGCTGTGGATGCCCCGTCCCTGGAAGAGTTCAAGGGCAGCCCGGTCTGGTGTTAGGTGTCCCTGGACAGCAGCAGGGTTGGAACTGGATAGTCTTTAAGATCCCTTCCAACTCCAACCATTCCACGATTCTGTGAATTTTCCTAACCTCCCGTAAATGTTCGCCAGGCTCTCGCCTGCTTCTTGCCCCAGCACTACAAACCTCCTGGAGGAAAATAAAAAAAGTTAACAAATCTACAGTGCACCTTTTTTTCCCAGCTGGTCTCTGCTGGTGGCAGGACAGGGCAGGTGGGAAAGGGTTGCCAAAGCTGGGCTGTGCTGTGGGCTGTTGGCAGGAGCAGCAGCGTGATCCCTGCTGCTTTTTCTGGCCTGGGAAGGAGCCAGGACATCACCTGGGACAGGACTGGTGGTGGAAGGGCAGCAGGTTTGCAGGGGCAGGAGGGCATCTTGTCTAAAATTTTGCCCATGGCTCACCTGGATTCTCCATGTGGATTTCCCCTCTTTGAGCACAGAGGAAAAGTGTAGAAAAGTGGATAATATTTAAAAGTCATTCAATTTACTGCAACTGACACATTTTAAAATTATGAATGTGCATATATTTTCAGAAGAGATCTTGAAATACACGTATTTCAGTGTGTTTGTTTAGGTTGCTGCTGTGCAAAGTCATCCTGAAACTACCTTCCTACTGTACTAATGATAAAAGATCGAAGTAAAGAGGGAAGTTCAGTGTTTGCACTCATGCATTTTCACCGACTTAAGCAAAATACTGCCAGTCATGTCAAATTAAATTATATGGTTTTGTATTTCCATTATATTTATATTACACTGTATTACTGTAGTTGAATTAGACTATTTTCCATGGAGTCTGGGCTGTGACTACTGAATTTAACTCACTTTACGCAAGAGCTACCCGTAATTAGACTTGAGCTGAGAGCAGAATTGCTTTGACTAACGCTGCAGACCACTACGCCAGCAGAATACCACAGGCTCTTAAATTACTTCAAAAGAGATATCTGCTGACTGTACAGCTGGAACCAGGTGGACAATTCCAGAAATCGTTCTTCCTGAGCACCTCAGCCCTGGGGAGAAGGCAGATCTCAGCCGGGCTCCACCATATTAACCTGCCTGGACTGTCTCCTTCCACAGCTCCTTCACCCACCACTCATTCATCTGGTCTTAGGCTCCTCACAGTAAGATTTCTGGGAGTTCCCACACTTTTTCTGGAAATAAGACTTGTGGGACCTGTTGTTTTGGTGTCTATGTTCCTTTTCTAAACTTGTCAGCGGCTCTTGATGCCTCAAGAAGTTAACTGGTAGAGGCATCGAAAGGAGTGTCGCCTTGATCACAAATGTGTCATTAGTTCACCACCAACAAATAATTCTCCCAATCTGTCATGGACATTATGTTGCTGTTCTCTGGCGATGGTGCGACCACCAGCAGCAACTTTTGTTTCTTCATTGAGGAGAAAAAGCTGCTTAGGATTATACAGTGATGAGACATCACAGTTGCTCAGGACCGTCATCTTCAGTACCTGATGATGCTGAAGAAGCGTCTGATAAAGCATCAGTCCCTAAGCCAAAAGCAAAGCAACCTTCCATGACCACAAGGAGGACACCACTGGCCTGGCACAGCAATCATGGGGGTCACTTGTCTTTCCCTTTTAACTCTTGGGATGTGCAGGATGGACAAGCAGTAACTGGGAGAGCAGCACCACCTCCTGAGCCTTTCTAGGCATTAGCTGCCACTGCCAAAGAGTGGTTTTACCATTCCAAGTGTCATCAAGCCAGTTGATTCAAAACACTCATACCCCGGGGCTTTCTTGGTGATTAGGTTTGGATAAAGCAGATCGCCTTTCTGCTTTTATCTTGTTCCTAGGAAGGTCACTGCAAGAAAAAATTAAATGCTTACGGCAGTTTTCTCAGTTTTTCCCCCACATAATTCAAAACCAAGAAGGAATGGGGAGACCAATGCTCTATGGTTAGCATTTCATGTGGAATCACTGCCTTTCTGATCCAAATGTGGTACTTGGTCCATGGCCACTCAAGAAGTCTGCAGTGGCTCAAAGCCAAAGCAAGGAGCTCAGTACTTGGATTATACATAGAGACTGCATAGATTCAATTATCAGGACTTATGCTGAGAAAAAATAAAAACGATAAAACCCGTTTTTTTCAACAGCCAAATACAGAATTCCTGAAGGGGAAGCCTAGAGTTCTTGGACTTCACTAAAAGGACAGATCCAGTCCTTTGTCTGTGGAAGTCACAAGTGAAATAAATCCTTCTGGTTCAGTTTGCTGTAGAACCCACTTCTAATTGTACAAAACAATGTTGAGAACAGTAGCTTAACAGAGAAGATCAAGAGGATGTTTGAGATGATTTTACAATCTGGGAAGGGAAAATACCATTAGTATATTCTGATCTGAATGTGTGCTTTTCAGACCACAGATGAACACCTTGATTGCACACATGGGTCTCACAAAGGTCAGCCTTATCAAGTGGGTTTCACTGTATTTAAATTGGTTTCAATTGTGTTTGCCATTATGTGGACAGAGAGGGTTTCACAGGATGATGTCCTCATAAGTGCTTGTATTCCTAAATGTCTTGTTTAACTTATGTTTCCAAACTTGTATAAGTACAGCCTGTATAATGTTCAGAAACAACACTTACATAGCAAAACACCCTCCAGCTGATATAGCTGGTATCAATAGAAATCTCCAACACATTATATATTTTGAACTTCTGGAAGGCAATGCTAGAAACCAGTTTAATTTTTTTCCTGTTTACTTAACTCTCACCTTCTCTCACTTACTTGTCTCTGATATTCTATGCTTACCAACTTTCCCCATTTTTCCTTACTGTGGGACAAAGTTTTTAAAAGCAATTTAACCAGTATGAAAAAGTGTAGGTTTTTTGTTTGCTTGGAGTTTGTTTGTTTGGGGTTTTCCCCTCTTGTTTTTGTGCTTTTTCCCCCTAAGGATGTTCTTGGGCTACTTCATTTTGCAAAAAAGCTCAAAACCCAGCAAATGACAGTGTGAGATGTGGAAATTGTACACTTTCATGCTGCTATTCACACTGTCACTGTCAGCATCAAAGTGCTGATAATCCGTTTACACAAGTATTTGCAACTTATTGTAATTTTTTCCTTTCATATTGGAAGTATCATCTTCAGAAGCGAGAACCTTTCTCACGTGTAGGTCAGGATCTGCATGAGGGAGTCTATGGCCTAAAGAATGCTAAACTCTGGATTATGTAGAGTAATATTTCACAGTTCTGAAAATCAGGAAAGACATGAATGCTTGGGAATGATTGCTGATAATTCAGTGAGGAGAAAATTAATGTGAAAATTAATGTGAAAGAACTTGAATGAATCATTTCAAGCCTGTCTTCATTTTTTTTTCGGCTCATTCTTGACTGGCCACATATAAATTGCTATAAAAATGAATAATCTTTGATAAAAATGTAAATCAGGAAGAAATTTCTTAATCAAACTAACGATTGACACAAGAACCTCCTCATATATCTAGGACTTGTCAAAAGCTGTGCTGTCACAGCTTCTCTCACCTGGTTTAGGCAGGTGTTTGTGTGCATGCTGCAAGCAGATTCCTCACTGCAGAGTGTCTGAATAGTAAAGGACCGAAAATGCTCCTGCAGTAGGTAAATGCAAACACCAGTGAGAAGCCTGAGGGCTTTTTTTTCTGAGGAGGAATGTAATTCCTCGGTAATTCCCAAATCTGTTGATTAGCTGCCGAGCAGGCAAAAATCACTGGCTAGGCTGCACCGGCAGAGTTCATAGGAAGGTCTCTGTGGTGTGTTGTGCTCTCTGTTGTGCAGTGAGGGTTTTGTGCACAGCACAAGAGCTGGCACAGCTGCCGTCCTCGCAGCGTGCTGAGCTGGTGCTGTACCGAGGCAGCAAAAATGGGTCACATCCTCTGTGCCTTCTGTGGGTAGCTTGGAACATGGATGTGGTTTCTCCTCCTCTGTGCATGAGCAAACCTATTTGGCATTTCTTCAAGTCTTCTCCTTACTGAGAGCTGGAGGATTTGCCCCTAAATGAGCTGTGTTGACTAGAGGCTTCCTGTATGTTTTCCAACTCCGTGGTGACTTGTTCAAGTAACGTCAGGTAGGGATTGCTTACACAATGTGTTCAAGAACACATTAAAGGGGATGGTTTAACCTATGGACAAGATGATGCCTTGCAGAGGGAAGACACTTTCTCTGCATCTTTCTTGGTGTCATTGATCAGCAGAAAGAAAGCTCAGATGAATTCTGTGGGCCGTTCTGTCACCAAAAAAGAAATAAAGGGAAGTAGTATTCTGCTCCAATTAATTAAACAAACTGATATAAATTCCATGTTTAAATCGTACTTTGCATATCCATAATCTCTGCACTAAATTTTATGTATACTTCACCCCTGGGTAAAAATTTGTGAGCATATAAATGCTTTCTCATATAATCTTGCTAAAGCACGCTCTTCCCTATAAATATTCATTCCACTGCCAAAACATTTGCAAGCTTTCCCCAAAGGTGAAATATGTGTAATGTACTTTGCCTTCTGGGTATAAATATTATCCAATACATTTTGGTTAATATGAATACACTAATTATTCTTGTAACCCTTTTTAAAAGGGTCATCCTCATGATGTGAATTTTTAAAAAATGTAATTACAGTAATTGGATACTTAATCTAATTAAAATTGGCTTTATCTTTAATGGGAATTTTTCTAAAGAGGCAGAATGACAATTGACTTTCTGATAATCACTGTTTTCTTTCAGATAGAGGATGCATTTAGTACAGTAGGAACCAGAGAACATGGCCTCTAAAGTACATGCCAGCCACCTTTAAGTCCACTTAGACTACAATTTTATCCATTGCCAGTCAAAACTTTCACTTTGCTTAGAAACAAAAGTTCTTCATTCTGAATTGATTTCATTGTGCCAACCTCCCAAAGTCTGGTTCTGTTCGTGGCTGTAGGCACAGTACAGTATGATGAGCTCTGCTGTCTTTGAGAGGTGCACCAGGGTGGACCCTGGCATGTTTGAGGTGCATGTAAATTCTCAGTGACATCGACAGAACTCCAGTACAGAGACAATTTGGATTATCTCCTGGGTTTGTAATTGGGGTCAACATTTCTAGTGGGGTCTGCAGAGGTACATTCTGTCCACAGTGTGACTGGCAGGACTGTCCCTGTTCAAAAGGGGAAAACTATTTTGGGTCCTCACTGCTGGTCACAGGAGAGCATCTTTTACTGTGGGTAGCCAAGGAGAACAAGGCAATGGAAAAGTTGGGAGTTGTGTAAGAATGAGATTGGAGAAGTGGATTCATGTCACTGCCTTCAGATATTTGTGACATAATCATTTATGTCTGTTATAAAGCTACTGTGCCTTTCGCGGGCTCCGGTTTTCTGGAAGTCAGGCAAGAGAGAAAGACCTTAAAGGAAAATCAATCAATTTGCCAATGGTGTGTTGTCACACAGCTAGAGACAAAGAGATATATTTCATAGAGGAATAAATAATTGTTTACTAAGAAGGATAAACCGTTGTTTACTAAAAAGGATAATCTACGCAGTGTTTGCTAAAAAAGAAGATTAAAAAAATGGATTACACCAAAGGGTCCAGGTCATCGCCAAGTGCAGAGTGACGCACCTGTTTTTTGAGGCACCTATATTCAACTGATGTCAGTGTCAGATGAGCAATGACCCAAGTGCCAGAAGATAATTTTAGGTTTCAGCCCCACAACCTGGTATCTGCTACACAGGATGCCCTTGCAGGGTGGCTGTGGTAGTAACTGGTAGGAAATCTGAGCCTGTGTCTCTGTGAAGGCTCTCTGTGCCTCTCACATGTGCCCAACTTCTGCACTGGGTAGTCTGCCAGAGCTGAGAGACCAGAAGCACCAGCCTTCCATTTTCCATAGGAAGCTATTCTTTGTGCTCAGAGTTTCTGCTGAGCTCAGCCCTTTAGCCCCCCCTCGAGCAGACAATTGACTAATGAACAAAGAGAACAGGTTGTATTGCTGTACTACTTTTTGGGTCAGGGTGAATAAACGTGTATCTAGTTCTGTTGAGCATAATGTGAAGTAGCAGTGACTGCAGAGTTGCTGGGGAAAAGGAGGATGGAGGTGATGCTGTGATTGAAAAACACTTTGTTTCATCATCAACCTGTACATAGCACACATGGTAGAAAAGAGGCTTCTAAGAGAGCCATTTACGTACTGCAAAAAAAATCGTTAATTTTGGAGTGAAATTAGCATTGATTAAAAGAAGCATTTCAGTTAAAAACAGGCACCAGGGAAAGCTGATCATAAAATGAGTGTTTAAGTTCAAAACAGCACCAGAAGTACCAAGGAAGCCTCGAGCTTCATCTGAGAACTGTAGGTGGTCTCAAAAGTTGCTTTTGGCTTATTAAAAACATTTGCCTTATGAAAAAAGAGTTGATGTTGAGGATGCTTCTGTTTTGTGTTTTTGCTTTGAGGCCACTACTGGCTACTCAGTACAGAAGAATGAGAGAATAATGACTTGCTAGAAAAATCTGAGCTCTTCAGAAATAAATTTCTGGTGTGCTATAGGAATTCCTGTCCCTATTTATGAGGCCAGTTCAAACTACATATGCAGTAGCTCATGACTGAGGAACCTTGGCAGGTGCCCATCAGAATACTTAGGAAAACAGAAGCAATTTGGTTTCACAATCTGTCTAGGGTAAAAACTCTGCATTACTGATGTTGTCTCCAGATAGGCTTATTGTGAAACTAATATTGAATGTTGCTCTAAGCATGAGAGAAAAGTATTGCTGGCTGAAGGGAATAAATGTGTTCAGGGAGGGAAAAGAGTCTGTTGCCTCTCTTCTCTTTGCAGACATGTAAATGTTCCTCATTTGTCAGTAGTGCGGTTGCAGGAAGAGACTGCCAAGTAATCGACTTGGCATGCACATATCCTACAATACCACAGTAAAAGTTTTCTTGACTAAGAGAAAACTTCTCGTGTCCAAGGAAAAGGTCTGTGACAGGGTGTGATATAAAAATCTTGCAGAGATTAGGTGTTTCTAATAAAAGGAAAATTCTCAACAGACCAGACATGTACTTAGTTAAAAAAGTGGATGCCACTTTCCACAATCCTACCATCCACAGGATTATTTCACAGAACAATTCAACACTGCGCACAGTAAGAAATGAACAGGCCAGGGAACTGAGTGCTAGTGACTTCCTTTGCAGCAGCTTTGATATCTTATATGCATCACAGGCGGGAAAAAATGTTTGAATCCAATGTATTAATGAAAGGCTGTGCAATTTTGTATGTCTCTAAGGTGAGCATCCCTGTACATATGGAGTGTGGTGGGGCTGGCAGACCAAGCAGCCAAAGTACCTGTATTCCAGTGCTGCCGAGATGGGAATGATGGGCACAGCTGAGGCAGCTGTGGGAGTCATGGGTCACCGTTACAGGAGAGTGAGGATAATCAAACAAATAGTTCACACATAGCTCCTACTCAGCAGAGAGACAACGAAGTGGAATTTGGGTACAAAAATTCACTTGTTTTTGGCTGAAAATATGAAAGTATTCTGAAACTACGGCCTGGTCAATTTGAAAGTAATTAGAATTGTATTCTTACTTGAGGAGTGTTGTGTAAAGTATATGGTCCCATAGGTGATGTGAAAAATGCAAGTGAGGAGGGATTTAATTTTTTGTAGTTGAATGCAAATACATGATTTTGAGGAAGCTGTAAGAAACTGTTTTGCTGGAATAAGAGCCATCTTCCCACAGCCCTGTGGCTATGCAAACAGAAAAGGCACAGCAATGAGTACAGTAGCTTCACCTCATGGAGATGAAGTAACTGGTGGGGGATTTCAGCCCTACTTGCGAGATTATACAGCAGCATGCTTCACCTGTCTGTCTCCTGAGGAAGGGCAGCCCCGTGTGAGATGTGAGTGCCCATCTCCTACTCATTTCTTAAGAGAGAGCTGAGACAGGGAGAAGAGTCCCTGTCCACTGTGGACAGAGCCACAGCTTCATTCTCCAGCTGATCGTGCACCCAATCTGAGAAGCTGAGCCTGGGAACAGTGTGAGTGGCTCTTACTACAGTTCCCCTTCAGGCTGAACATCACACATGGCTGTCCGAGGTCCAAGCTAATTGATGGAAAACCTGACACTAGGGCAGAGGACAGCTGGGGATATGGACAAATGTAAAATCTGAGCAAGAAACTTAATGCCTCACCTAGGGATAAAAGAAGTGTGTCTTGAGTTGGAGGAAATCCTTCAGCTGCAGCCAGGTCCACCTCTTCTAGAGCTGTAGGATGGTCAATGCTAATTATCACAGGATGGCTCAGGAAAGGCCAAAAAGACACACAAAAATATACAATGCCATCTCCTTTCAGATGAAAACCGCCACACAAACCTGTTTACTATTAAAATCCCGTGATCAGAAAGCATCTTACTGCTGGAGGCATTAATAAAGTGACACTGCACAATTTCTTGGTGGGCAATTCATTATGTGTTTAGGGAACCTATGCTTTGTAAAGAAATACCAAACCACTGGAGCATTCTCCTTTTGATAGGAGTAGCCCATAACACTCCAAACACCACGTCTGTTCTTGTTCCTCAGCAAAATCCTATGATAACAAAGAGCCATGCAGCCATTTCTACACTGAAACCAGGCATCTCAGCAACTCCTGAAGCCTTAAATTTAAGAGTTTGTTGGCCTTTGTACTTAACCTCTCTCTTGCTCTTGAAAAGTTTCTTTCAAGGTGAAAAATTTGGAAGCACAACATCCGTTTTTCCAGGAGATGGCAGTGCCACTACAGAAAATAGCTGAGTCCTTGTGCTCCTAAGGTGACTATTCTGTAATTTGCCTGTTTAAATCTCATATATAACAAGTTTTGATTTTTTTTTAAATATATGATCAGATAATTATACTTCAATGACTGTCAAACGCAATAATGATAGCACTCATTACAACTTTAAAGTGTGTCTGAATTCCCAAGGGCTCACAACAAGCATTAAATCATCTGAATGGAAACAGGAGACATAATTAGGCAGTAACTCATTTCTATCACATATAGTATATGCTATAATTAATTTTCACCTCACGTGCTTACACTGGATGTTGAACTGCCCTCCTAACACCCATCTCCTCTGCCCCTGCCTGGGGCAAGGGCAGGTGTTGCAAGAGTTGCAGTGTCAGGCAAGTAGATGCTAAACCCAGGATTCAATCCAAGGAAATGGCATACGTGGCACATCTGGCAGCACCCGGCAGATCTGAAGTATAAAGCAGGTGAATAAATGTATTGAAAATTAATAAGGAACAGAGCACTGCACCAGATGCAGTGGCATGCTAACTACATTGCTAAATAGATTGCAGTATGCCAACTAGACTGTCTAAAATATATTCTCACTTTCATGAACTGTGTGAGCTGATGCCTTTAATTTTCAGGTTGAGCCTGATTTCTGATTGTTTTTGTCACATCATATTTCAAGGATTTTGTGTTATGATTACATGTGATTTACTAAAAATAACCAATCAATGAAAAGATGCAGAACTTACTGTGCTTCTCTTTCCATTCACTTATTATATTTTCATAAGTCTTTCATTACAAAAAAAAAGGCCTCTATTCACACTAGAAAGGCTACCTACCAGTTCAGTGAGAAGAAGGCAAGCAAAGAGTTATTCTACACCCTGCTAACATATTCATATAAAACTCATCCAATTTTGTTAAGACCTTTTGTGGAGAATCAAAAGTTAGCTAAGATTGTATTGTAATTCCTCTTCCTGACCTGAAAGTCACACAGCTGGATTCAAGTAGGCCAGAAATATGTGCTTTATAGAAACACCTTGTGGTTGGGGCTTTTTTTGAAGCTCTGAAAGTTTATACTGCTGACCCTGCCCTCCGTACCAACAACTGAGTCTCTACTAGGACCTCATGGCAGAAGACGATTTGTCGCAACTGTCAAATAGCCGGCAGAGGGAAAGATCCGCCTTGTTTTTTCGTGTTGGCCTCTATGTTTTCCTTGTAACAGGGCAAGAGTTACGCACTGCTCATTAGACCCAATAGATTCTAGTTTTGTGGGACACAATCAAAATTTAAATACCCTGGAGGAAAATAATTTGCAGCTTGATCCAACAGCACCTTTTGAAGTCAGTGTAAAAATGTTCATTAGCGTCAATGAGATTCAGATTAGATCCTTGTTTCATAGTCAGCACTAATACATATAACATAATTGGCTGTTCAACATCATCTTTTGCAAATCATAGGAATTCGTGGAAAGCCATGTCAACAGCAAACTCATTTATTGTAACAGCAGCAGCAGCAGCAGCACCTCAATGCTCTTTACAGCCTTACAAGCACTCACGTTATATCATTTGCATCCCTTATAGAAGATGCTGAACCATGTCCTATTCTACATGGGAACACCATTTCACTGGTGGGTGTTCGTGGAAGGGAGTGTAGCATTTGTGATAATAGAGGTAAATAAGATACAGGAACAAAATGAAAGTATTACATAATAGCATTTTATGTATGCAATTTTTAATTCTCAATGTTAATTATGATAATGAAGTAACTAGTAATGGTACTTTGCATTGCATACATGATAGAAATATCAAGAAATTAATGCATGTTGCAGCGGATCTCCTCCTTATTAATTCCTTTTGATTGATTGCTTAGACTTTACCAAACTCCTCACATAAATAAGGTATTTAAATAATAAATTTTCAAATATAACATTCCACATATTAAACTGTGCATCAGACAAGTAGGACAAATCAACACAAAGAGCCAATCAAGCAGGAGCTCAGGTCTCATGGCTGATACCCATCATGTTAGGAAGAAGGAAATTATCAATATATTGATTTCTGACTAAGCAGTACTTCAGCTAGCCTCATGAAGACCATGGCATGACTCTACACTGGTGGGTAAGAAGATGGCTAGGCAGGGCTTGAAAACTGCTGGTCAGTAAAGCTACCTTGGATTATACCCGCTCAGGATTTAATTCAGTGCTTGAACCAAATTCTGTCATTTAGTGCAAGCAAAGCCAATATAGGTGTCATACCTCACGTTATCCAAAGGTGTTACTCTGTACTTGTGGACAACGATGAGCTAAAGCTGAAGCACCAAACAGGCCTAGTACATGTGGAATATGAGACATCAGAACCAGCAAAAAGAGCACAGCCAGCTTCTGTAACATGAGAGAAACAGCAAAGGGTCAGGGGTAAAGCATTTCTCATGTACACATCTGACACGGTACAAATGCACAGACCATAAAACTTCAACCAAACCCTGAAAGAACATTCCCCTTCATCCCCTCCAAAAAAAGAAAAAGTTATGGAGTTGGAAATAAACTAGACAAATAAGGCTGAAAGGGTGCTTGTACTCATCCATTATCACCAAGGTAATTTTCAGAAGTTAAACCCTACGTCTTTGAAGACATACGCATGTCCCACACAATCCCAAATGCAGCTTACTCTGGGGTGTGATTCAAAGGCCATTCTTCTCATGCAAGAAATACATGGGTAGCCCTGCTCCACACTGCACATCCATCCCTCTGCAGTGCCACGTAGGATTACTCACCAAAAGACAGGCAGACCAAAGAGCAGAACAGTAACCAAAGTCTCATGGGACTTATTATTTCTGGGGCAGTTACTCACTTTCCATGTGTCTTTACTGAAGTCATTCAACCTCCCTGTGGCTTTTATTTCTGCTTGGTTGGGCTCTTCCAATCGCTACCAGGACTTCAGCTATAGTCCCTATTTTATATTTTTAAAGCTTGGTTGAAGCCTCTGGGCATACCAGTATTGCTACTACTGATAGATGGTTCCCACAACTGATGAAAAGAAGAATGACACAAGTATGTCTTGTTTTAGAAAAATCTCACTCTCAGAAACTGTAAGAGGAGGAGGCAGCCTCACAGAGAGCCACTGGAGCTACAACGGCACAGGGAGGAAGGAAGAATCAAGAGCTTGGCAAAAAGGATAGAAGTGAGAGCTTATGATTTTCAGTGGTAGGCTGAGAACACAGTTTAAATAATCTTTGGATGTGCAGCTGTAGGGACAGCTAATACAGAGTTCCCATTACAAATCTCTCAGGACATGTTGTAAGATTAAATAAAATTAGCCCAAAGGCCCAAATTCTATCTGCAAATCAGGCATCATCCACTGAAATTAAAAAGCCCCTGAAGAATGCAAGATCAGACCAGCCATGTAGGCTTGCACTCACCCTGTGTGTGTTTTCCCACTTGGCCCCCCCCTCATCATCTCCTGCCTGTCCTACCCACTCCCTTCATCTCTTGTCCTGGCCACCATCAGAACCCACTCTCACCCTTGTGGTTCTGCTCACATATGCAGTTACACATTGAAAATACCTGGAGAAAAGGTTGATCCCATGAGGACTACGGCTGGATGTGCCTGATACAACTGATGAGGAAAACCTGAAAGGCTGGGCTCCGACCTTTTGGGTAGGTACGACTGTGAGGGCTGGGTCTATCTGCTCCCACAACAGGGACTAATGATGACAAAGTATACATCTGTTTCCTAACTTCTTAAAACCAAAAATTGGTGTAGCTATAAAAATCAGTGCTCTCAATTTTGCATTAAGATATTTTTTTAAAAAAAGAGAGCCGGAAGATAAGAAAAAATGAAAGAAAGCTAAGAAGTCCCAAAGTTACTAATAAGTGTGAGCTGTTAGTACAAATTTTCCTTCCTTTCCTCCATATCATTCCTGTTACATCCTTAGGTTGCGCAGCAGAGCATCACATTGTGCCACAGCCTGTGATACAACTACAGCAACAAGATGCTTCTCCTGATGGCGGACAGATATCTGGTGGAACTGCTGCTGAACTGGGGGCAGGAGATCTGCAAGCCATGGCTTTGCATCACATCCAGCTTATCTAACACATTGGCCAAAATTGTTATGCCAGTCACTACTGCTTGCATTTGGCAAACTCCAACGTTGCCAAGTGACTGCACCTGCAAATAATTCCCTGGGAGTCGCTGGCATTGCTGGTGCAGTTTGGAGCTCAGCAGCCTCTCTGCTGGTCCATTAACTCTGAGAGATGTTTATTATGGAGCTAAAATTTATTCAACCAAATCTCACAACAAATAGAAAGTATAAGATAAATATTAGGGCTGCACTTGATAAAACAGTAAAAAATGTGCTATTTACCAGCATAGGTCTGAATGTTGTTTAATTTGTGTCAGAAACAGTTGCAAGAGGAGACATGACTACATGGCTACAAAATACTGCTTTAAGTTGAAGTTTCCTCTCTGATGTATAAGAATATTTCTGTGCAACTCCTCTTTTTTTTTCTTTGTTTTGTTTGTTTTGTTGTTGGTTTTTTTTGCTTAGAAGGACCAAAAATTACTACATTTTTCTTTTAATAACAGGTGAGTCCTTTGATATTTTATAAGGAAGACAAGTCATTGAAAATACTTATTTTCAGACAGCAACTTGATCCAGTCCTTTGGTGCAGACCCTAAGAGTGAGGTAATGTCCAGCTCCCAGTTAAAATGTTACGTCACTGGTGGGAGTTGCTCACCTGTGCCTCAGTCACTGGAAATGCCATAACCAGTTAAAGCCTGGTGCCATGATACTTTGAGGACCAAAGCATTACGGACAGAATTTAAAAGCTATTGATGTGCACCCTGGGGCAGTCCCACACTGCCTTTCAGACCACCTCAGGGACACCGGCAAGACTCTGACCCCTCTCCACACCTGCCCGTTTCAGGAGCACATCCCAGAACTTTTGGCCACAGGGACAAGATATGGCAGCACTTGCAGAGCTGTGGTGATCTAAGGACAAAGCTGAGACTCCTAAATTTTACAAAAAACCAATGGGATTTAGGCTAAGGAGGCTTGTGTTTTTGAAGACAATCAGGCACCTCAGTCTGTCAGACTGGTTGGTTGGGGCTTGGGACATAGTGCCAGTGCACAGTTCCATGCTGCTGTACTGGCAGATACTCCAAGACATGGTGTAGGTTCTCCAGGACTGCATCTATACACATTCATCTTCAATAAGGGACAGTTTATAGATTGAAACAGAGGATAATGGGAGGATGGTCATTTAAATCAGAGCACTTAATTGGACGTAAGGATTCCTACCATCCTCTTAGTTTCCTAACTGCTAATGTACTCAACACTGATTTTATCAATAGTCCATGATATATAAAATTACTTCATATCAGCTCATTAGTTAATTAATTATAGGAAGGACACACACAAAGCCAAAAGTAGATGGAGGGCCTAAACATTTCCTTGAGGAAAAGGAGCAGCTCTGCCTCCAGTGTGGTGGTGCCAATTCCCACCGGCCTGTGTGTTTTCAAGACACTTGTTTACCACAATGTGACTTTGCAAAGGGCAAGTAAGAAGGAGATGAGGCTATCACTCCAAAACCCAATCTTTTCAGTTTTTTGAGACTTTATCTTTAGGGACAGAGGAGTTCCTGGGTGAACCACAGCTCAGAGCTGCATCCAGCAGATCTATGGCTGAGTAAGAGAAATAACAGAATTAAAAATTATATATATATATACCCACACACACACCCCACATTTGTTTGAACGTCCTCTAAATAGCTAAATGAGTATGTTGTGAAATGGGATATAAAGTTCATTTTTCTTTGAGAGAGTGTCAGCTAAACCAAAGGAGAGGAATGTAGTTATAACTACCCAGATAAGCACTCTAACCTCTATTTAGTGACTGCCTCTCTATGATTGGTTTTGGTGAAAGGAAAATACCATATATTTTTTCCTACACTACACAAGAATTAGGTGAGCTGAATGTTTCTGACTGCCCAACCCAACGCATAAAGTCATTTCAAGCTACCACATATTGCTTTTGAAATAGGTCATTGTAACTCAGCTGATAGGCAGTGACCTTCTACGTGATGGTCTGTCCATACTTGGAGGACATCCCAGCCATTTATAGGTGAAGATAGGTTGGATTATTCAGTAGTTTGTGGATGTTTGCGTCCCCCATCCCCCCCCTCCCCCCACCGCCGTCAAAGTGGGCAGGAAATAGAGGAAGGTTCCTGCTCAATCCAGAGTTTTTTCACACAGCAATCTTCTCTTTTATTGTTCAGGGAGCCAAAACTTGATTAATTCTATATTATTATCATCATCTACAGAACAAAAAGACCACACTTTCTTTACAACAGTGGCAAATAATTGGTTTCATTTTCCTCATGTAAGATCTCTCCCTTATACTGAGCTGAAGACCCCTCTGCTCAGCCCACTCTGTCTTCTTCCCTTCAGCTTCTGCATGTGAGGTATATATACCGTTATACCCCGTCCTTTGCGAGGCAAGGGACAGGCCAAGGCCGTTGCGAAACTCTAAACTCGCAAGGAAGTGCAGGTCGTTAATATGCATGCAGGCCACGCCCATTGCTCCACCCCCCTGGCACTCCGAAGTGCTGCGGACAATTCTCTGCTCCTTCCTGTAGTCTGTCTTGGCACAGGCGAGCAAAGGGAGCCGTTTCTGAGCGGCTGCTGTGACCGTGTGTGCTCGCAGCCCAAACCCCACGCCGCTTCCCCCCCAGCCCCCTGGCCCGGCCTGGCCTAGCCCCGGTGCTCATGCCCGCCCCGGGGCCCCGCGTTAGCCGGCGCGTGCTCGCCCTGTGGCAGGGAAGGGGTGTCCCTGAGCTCTGGTCAGCATTCTTGGAGCCTGGAAAAATCTAAACTTTGCAAGACTGCAACACCCGGTGCACTTATGGCGGGGGAGAGGCATTGTTATGGGAGTTTCTGTCCCTTTAACATCCACCAGTCCCGGCAGAGGCAGCACTGCCTGGGCTTTGACTAGACTTTGAGTAACAAGGAATGGCATGTCTTGTGGTGCTGTGCTGGGTCTCAGTGGAGCACACAGGAGCGGGTCAGGGACCGGGTCAGGGTGCCTCAGGGCTCTAAATGCTACTGCGAGCTGCAGTAAATTGCGGGCTCCAGCCCCGCTGCGCTCCAGCCCCGCTGCACTGGGCAGAATCACTGAGGTAGAGGGGGGAAGCAGCGCTGGATTTAGGCTGTGGGAGTGACCGCAGAAGCCCGGAGAAGCCCACAGGGTGGCAGGGGTGGGAAGGTCGGGTTTCTTTCCCTTTAACATCCACCAGTGCCGTGAGAGAGGGGCAGCGCTGCCCCTTACGGTCCCAGACAGAAGCCTCCTCCTGTCGCTGCGCCCTCCCAGCACACAGCTTGCTTCACTTTCTTGGGTCAGAGACGGGGCACGGTGCCGCCATTGCGAGCCCCCTCCCCGCAGGGCAGGGTGAGTCCCGGCCCACAGGCACCGTGGCACCACCCCTCAGCAGAGCAGATTGACTGTGCATGTGTCAGGCAGCTAAACTCGCGGACCGCTGAATCATAATTGCGAAAAATTTGCTTCGCAAATGGGCGGGGTCGTAATGGAGAGGTTGCGATGCAGCGGGGATTCACTGTATATCTATCTATATATCTATCTATATATATAGGTATAGATATAAAATTATCTTTTCCACCTAAGAAAATGTGATCACCCCACTAAAGTGAACACTATGAATTTTAAATTAGCAGCCTTTCAATTTATTATCTATATAGAAACCCAAACTCCAGTGTTTGCTTCATGCTGGTCATCCTTCTAGGGATAAAAAAAAAACCACGCTGATTTTTCTTTACTATGCAAACAGTCTATATAAGCTCTTAACATGACTTTTGATTCCTGTGTACAACCAATGTGAGCATTTTTTTCAACCATAAACTCTTAAAACTGCCGCTGTTTGTCCCATATCTCATCCTAGTTTACACTTACCCCTCTGGTTTCATGTGCCGATTTATTGCTAAAGACCATATTTTTCATTAGAAGAGAAGAAGGAGGGGAGTACCAAACAAACTCCAGTGCCTGTATTCAAAGTGTAATGCTTCTTATCACGAATAATTTAAAAAATGCAAGAACCCCAATTTGCAGCTAGGAGGCCCACTTGAGGGATCAGTTAAAATTCACTCCTTTATACGCATGCCAACTTTGACTTCAAAAAGACTTTATTCCCAAGGATAAACAACCCAATATTTGTGTAATATAATTAAGTGAAGGCATCTTTAAATGTCATACCAGCTTGTGCCATGCTTTAAATTGTTATGCATCAACAGAATTTAACGAGATGGCCAAGGATCCTGCTTCCTGCGTGAATGCGATAAGCCACAAATACTGTATAGCTCTTTAATAGATTGCCAAAATAAAGCATTTTGTATGCAAATTATTCATGGAGTGGCAAAGCTAATATAGTGCCAAAATTACGCCCACTGGTCCCCTGCAATTAGTAGTTAAGTTGAAGTATCTTCAAACTGCAGAATTTCTTTCAGTGTCTCCCAATACTTGAAACATCTTTTCATTTATGAAAATAGGAAATAACAGCTTTTATTTTCTTTTTAAGGTTTAGGGTAAGCGCGCTATAGCAGTGAAGTGGCAAGAGGGATCTAATCAGAATAATTGCACATAGGCTTCACAGGAAATAAATCTGAAAGTCCAGTGACTTGCAAGAGAAGTTGAAGGAGAAAGAAAAAAAATTATTTCTCCTTCCCCTGCCCATGCCCCTAAAATAAAGTCTGTGAGCACTGTGGAGCCAGTCTCAAAAAGCTAAGTGGAAAAACCAAAGCAAGACTAAAGGGAAATCACAAGCATTTGCTGATGGCTGAGAAGTGGTCTTGGTGTCCTCCCTTGTACAGCACCTTCCCGTCTCCTACAGAAATCTGCCTGTCCAACAAACACTCTATCCTCCTGACAGAGCCAAGAGAAAAGTTCCTTGGGTTGCATGAGACAGAGGAGCTGTCACCATGAAAGGTCCAGACCTGTAAACCATTTAACCTATAGTTTCACTGGCAAGAAATCACCCAAAATGTTCTTTTCCAGCAGATTCGGGGATAAGCCATACATAACGAGGAGTCTCTAGTTTCAGGTTAAGTGCATAAATAACCAACAGCTACATCACCTGGGAAGTACTTGCAAACTTGTCAGTTTTTCTTTCTAGGTAATTATATTCTGCCCTGAGTATTAGTTACAGGGTTCCTTTGTGAGAAACAGAAAGAAGGAAAGAAAAAGGATTTCCCAGTCTCCAAATTTCCAGTGAAAAATCTCTTTCCTTCTTTTTCAGCTCTCCAAGACCATCTCCCAGTCAAGTGTGGGGTTGGTGAGGGATCCATGCCAAGAGGGGAAGGCAGAATCGCTCCTTGATGGACAAGATTTCAGAGAAACTTTAAATTGCAAAGTATCCAAACAACTTTTACCCTCTTTGACGTCACTTGCAATAGTATGTGGAGATGAAGCTCAGTGAAGAAGTAGAGGGGCAGGTAGGTCTTGTAGATCAAGTCCTCTTTCTGTAAGCATAACTCCAACTGTATTTTTCATTTACAACCTAATCATCAGAAGAGTACGGTACACGCCAGGGGCCTGGGACAATGATTTAAGAAGTCTGTGTCAGACTGCTTGGAACTGGATGGCCTTTCTAAGCTAACCTGGGGGATTTACTGCCAGCTAAACAACAAATGTAATTTCAATCACAAACTGTTTTATGAAGTGTTGTGAACTACCATAAACAACGGTATTCAGTCCAGTGAACTCCAAAAACTGCAATCTACAGCCTTCTCTTAACCTGGAGGGGCAGTCGGGAGCCCCAAAGCTGCCAGACCCACTTCCATATTTTGATATTGAGGGAAGGAGAAGATAACAGGCCATACAGCAGAAAATTACAGTCCCTTGGGAAAAAAAAAAAAAAAAAAAAAAAGCAGCTGCCATCATTCATAACATAGGTTTTGCATTTTGTCATTTTTTATAGTGATGCTAGTTTAAATGTGTCCTTTTTTATAGTGATGTGGGTTTTAATGTCTGCCCCTCAGAGGCAAGGATTGCCACAGCATCTCTTCCAGACAAGATTTGGCGGAAGGCACATTGCCCCATCACTCCTGTGTATGCCTGGCCAACAGCAGCCCTTGTGCCATGGGGAGGACTTGCCAGATGCTATTGGTCAGGGTCTCGCACTGACAACTTGTCATTGATTCCGTTAAAAAAAACATAAAAAATGGCAACCAATGAAAATCAATCTTCTGATGCTCTGCTGCCTTAAATACCAGTGGAGCAAACAAACAGCCCTAAACAATACAGCAGAACCCATATATCAATTACCCTAAATGCTCAAGCATTTTTACTTCACAGCCTGCAACATCCGACTGTGGTACCCGCACCCGCTGCGCCGGGATGATAATGGTGCCACATTGTTCCCGGGCGTCTGGCGGCCTGATAAGGGCTGCCTGTGCTTAGATGATAATGAAAGTGGGCAGACTTAACATTGTGATTGGAAAATTTCTTGGGTCTCAGAAAAAGGTTCTATTAAGCCCACTGACCCCAATTGAATATTAATTAGCTAATTAACAGATTTATTGTTCCACGCAATTTCTGGAGAGGCAATTTTTTTTCAAGTGCCATTATTTTTTTAAATTATTTTTTGCATTGTGTATAATTGAATCTTTGCAGCTGCCAGCATCTTCTGCATGATTTGGCAAAAAAAAGAAAGAAAAAGCACTTATAGCTTTCCTTTTTTTTTTCCAGACCCAAATGTTTCCAATCGCTTTAGCAAGTGTTTGGGGGTGGGGAAGGAAGGGAGGGAGAAAGAGGCAGCTGATTTATGTAGCATGCTACAGATTTATTTATTCTTAAAAGCTGAACTTAAAGATATCCACACCTTTTTCTTTTTTTTTTTTCCCCCTATTATGATTCACCGGTCTGTGTTTTAGCCTGAGGTTGCAGTGCACTGTTGTTCCCAGGAAAGACACTGAGGTCTGTGCCCTGCCTTTTCTTACACCTCCTTTTAGGCATTGCGCATCTCTCCTCTCCTCTTACCTATTTGCTCCCGCTCTTTTCTGCCATGCAGATACTTTCTGCCCAGCAGGGGAACTCAGAGGACTCGGGCCAGCTGGACGCTGCCCTTCTTGCAGGAGGGTCCCTTCTATGTACTAATATACTTCACATTTTTTGCAAAGTACTTTTTAAAAATAGTAAATTATCAGTGAAGGGAGGTGAGGTGTTATTTTACCATATGGAAGATTTCTGCCATTTCAAAGAAGTTTATTTGGCACAGACTGCTCCAAGAGCTTTACACTGAAGCAAGGGCCCATAGTGATCTTTCAAATGATGCCATTGCCGGGGAGGAAGGTTTGTCACAAATTGCTTACAAATCAGTTACTGCATCATATCTTTTTCTAAAGAGGCAGAATGTCTCTTAAATAAACCATGGTATTTCAACTGTCCAAGGATACTAACATAAGCACTTTTAAAGTTCCAGTATTAACAAATCCAGATATTCTGACAATGTTACAAGCTATAGTGGAAAGTGTCAAAAGAGAACATCATTATCCTCTTAAAAGTAGAAAAGATAGAAATAATAATGCATTAGAGAATAAAGAACTTGCAATTTGTGTGGTTCACAACAACTTACTCTTAAGTCTGTATGCCTGGACTTAGGTTTACTTCTGGGTCCAAATGCAGGATTTACATAATCTGCTGTAGCAAATGTGGCTCAAACTGAGACTTGGATCTTCAAATAGTGTCTTCTTTTAGGGCATGGGTCTTCCTTCTCTGACCATCACGTAAACACACCAAGACAACTGTATATTAAAAGTTTGTTAAAAACTACAAAAGACACAGCATGAAGCGATGCCTGATAAACTCTTAGACACTTTCAAAAGTGAAACTCACCTTTGCTTTGTGCCCCATGGACAGAAGAGAATACAAGAGGGACAAGCCACATCTCCAGTGGGATGCAAGGCTGCCAAATGCTCAGATACTTCCTCCTCAATTTCCTTCTCAAATTGATGGTTTTTCTGCTATTTTTCTTCTTTTAAATAAAACTGACAATGGTCAATGGAATAATTCATTCATAGATTCTAAACAATTCATATTCCTACAGCTTACAGTCATGTTCGAATACCTGTGAAGCAGGTCCTTGATGACTCAGGACTCTTCATGGATCCACAGAAGTACTGGTCTGCCAAATTAAATGCCTCAAAATACATCTATTGGCCTTGACTGCTACAGGTGACACTGGTGCACATTATGGACTATATTTACACAGCAGCAAAACCCCAATTTGTCACACCAGTTCAGAGGAAGAGACTGACACTTTCACTCAATGTCCAGAACTAAGCTGTATGACCCAGTAAACAACAAGCCAGCAGAGGTTCTGGGACCTGTCTAAATTTGGATGCAGTCAATGGTTTTACTAGTGATGGAGAGAAGTGCAGGTATCTGGGTGCTCTTGCCCATTGCAGAGATTTTACTGAACAGAAATATTCAAATCACAGTCACAGAATTGTTAGGGATAGATGGGACCTCTGAAGATCATCTAGGCCAATTTCTCTGCCAAGGCTGGGACACCTGGAGCAGGTGACACAAGAAAATGTCCAGGTGGGTTTGGAATGTCTCCAGAGAGGGAAACTCCTTGACCTTCCTGGACAGCCTATTCCAGTGCTTTACCATTCCCCATGTGAAGAACGTCATCCTCGTGTTGAGGTGGAACTTCTTGTGTGTTAGTTAATGGCCATTTCTCCTTGTCATGTCCCCAGGCGCCTCTGAAAAGTCTGGAACCATCCTCTTGGCACCTGTTTTTGAGATATTTATATCTGTTGATGAGATCCCTTCCCAGTCTTCTTCGCACTGAACAGGCTCAGCTCCTGCAGTATCTCCTCATAAGAGAGATGCTCCAGATCTCTAACCATCTTTGTGGCCTCCACGTGTGGACTCACTAGGGCCAGGTAGAGATCCCTTCCCTCAGCCTGCTGGTCACTCTCTTCCTGATGCACCCCAGGATAACATTGGCCTTCCTGGCCATAAGGACACACTGCTGGCTCATAGTCAACTCACCATCCGGCGAGACTCCCAGGTCCTTCTCAGCAGTCTAGACTAGTGCGTGGGGTTATTCCCCTCCAGATACAGAACACTACACTTGCCCTTATTGAACCTCCCAGTTTCTCTCCACCCAATTCTCCAGCCTATCAAGGTCCCCTTGAATGGCAGCACAGCCTTCAGGTTCATCAGCCTCACCCCCCTCAGTTTTGTATCACCAGCACATTTTGCTAAGGGTGCACTCTATCTCTTCACCCAGGTCATCAATAAACAAGTTGAATAAGGCTGGATCCAGTATTAATCCCTGGGGAATGCCACTGTCTATAGGCCTTCAATTGGACTCGACTCTACTGATTATGACCCTCTGAGCTCTGCCATTCAGCCAGAGTCTACCTTGCTGTTCATTTGTCTAACCCACATTTCACAAACTTAATATGAGGATGTTATGTGAGACAGTGTCAAAAGCCTTGCTGAGGCCAAGGTAGACACCTACTGCTCTCCCCTCATCAACCCATCCTGCCATTCCATCTCGATGCAGGGCCCATGTTCACAATGTTTTGCCTGGGACATACCTCAGGTCCACACGTGCCTCACGAGGTTGGCCTAGGTGAATCAAGACATTTTCATGAAGTGCTGCTTTCATAAACTTCTTTTTATTCTGATTTCTTTGCCTTTTTTACAGCTATGTCCAATCCTGAAATATTCTAGTCAGGGCAGTGGTGTTTAAACCACATGATCATTTACTTAAAAATGTTAGATGAAATACTCCTGGGGCTCCAAATGAAAACTAATAAACCACCACAAAATGTGATTTCTCTTGAAGTATAAAAATACAAGGAATAGGGAAAGAGAAAGACGAAGGTTGCACTAGGATTATAAAGATATGTAAACTGTGCCAGCAAAGAGCCTAGACTAGACTCATCAAAAGGTTGGTTGATATTATTTCATATTGACTTTGACCTTCTACTCTAATGTAATTACTAGGAACAATTTAAATAACTTTCCCTTTTTTTTCCCCGAGGAAAAAATTTTTTTCCAATGCTTAAAACTGGAAAACAAAATGTTTGATTGAGGTCATCTTGACATCCATTAGTGTGATAAATGAAGTGGAATTCAAGGCTGCTCCATTATCAAGGTTCATTTTCGTTGTTCAGATCTGGTTTCCCCCTCCCCTCTCCCTTCTTTTTTTCTTTTTTTAAAACAACATGGCCTCAGACTCAAGGCTGATTACAATAATTACATTTTCTCCCCATAATAGTACAAATGATTCAAAGAGTTATTCAGAATGTTTCAATGTCAGCACTTAGATAAATGCTCCTTCTTTCCCAGGGATTGCATTTTTTATGCAGAATGTTAGTTAGCAGTGGCAATAACGGTATAGCTGTCAGAAAGCCGTGAATTTACGTGCCCAGTAACTACATTCACAATTGTTTGGTGCTCGGCGTGGCAATGAGACTGAATGGGATACCAGATAATTTATAACTGCTCCCCAATACAAGAAGAACAATTATATTGTGTGCAGTATAAAATGGCCATTATTTAGCTCAATTTTTAAAAATTATTTGAACAAAATGCCTATCCTTTGCAGGGCTATTTTCTTCTTGGATCTAATTAGATACCCGAGGAATACAGGATATATAAATTTTAGCCAGCAAATATATTTATGGAATTTTAATTTGCTTCTTGTATACCTCTGCCATAAACCTTGTAAGCCTTCTTCTAAAGGTTTTTAATCTTAAAGGTAAAAAAAGTGAAAGAAGGCAAGAGCCATACAAAAGGTAGCTGCCGTTTTTCTGATGAGCAGCAAGACCTGGGCTATGCATCTTTCCTCTCATATAATAAAATTACTGTTTTGTGTTTTACGAGAACAACTTTGTTTCTGCAGACTTGACAGACTGCATCTCCTAGTAGAGAAGAGATGGGCGGAGCTTCAGAGGGGCCTCAAGCGGGTTGGGATCCATGGGACCTTCTAACGCTCAAACTGAAGCCTCCATCCCCAGCCTAAGCCTCCCCTTGCCTTCCATAACGAGCGGGTCAGACTGCTTGGGAAGAAACCTTTTAGTCAAAATCCTCCCTGTAGCAGTTCTGACATCTCACAGAAAAGAAAATAAACACCAAAACAGTTAATTACCTCCTGGCAGCAAAGAAGATGAAAACTCCCTTTTTTTACAAGGAGTCGCACAGAAAAGATGAGGGGTTACAAGTTACTCCTGGGGATATTCCAGTTAGACACAAGAGGAAATTTTTTCAGAGTGAGAACAATCAGCCTTTGAAATAATCTCTCCAGGGAAATGGTAGATTTTGCAACCATGGACACTTTTAAGGTTCAGCTGGACGTGGTTCTGGGCCATTTTTCCCAAATCATGATTTTGCCAAGAATGGTTGGACCAGATGATCCTTGATATCCTCTTCTGACTTAATATTTTCTATGAGTCTGGTACTGCCTGCTTACCTCTGGGTGTGATGGAGGCACAGAGACACCACAGCACTCACAACACCTAACTATGGTAATCTGCAGTTCTTCGCAAAACATGGAAATTTTAGTTTAGTCTGCAAAACTGATTTCCATTCACAAGGGCAGAACTTTTCCTTACTTTCTTCCATGATATTTCAGGGATGAAGAAAACACATAACTGATTATGAAGCAGAGGACGGTCAAGTTTGACCAATATGTATCATTTGTACCTAGTTGGTAACTCAAGTAGAGAAGGGACAGACAGATGTCAGGTTTCCTAATAACTGGGCCCAGCTCAAGACATTGTCAAAACTTAAATTTTTCCAATTTTGAAAAGAAATTAGCCATGCTATTATGAAGATGGGCTTTCAATCAAAGTCTAAAATTAGGCTTTGTTCTCCTGAATGAAACCTTAAAATATCTGACATATATTAATGTAATCCAGCTGTCTGAGAGCTGGTGTTGCCCATTACTGTATAGCCAGGTCACAAAACATTACATTAACCCTTGCCTTGGGAAAAAGGTCTTTCATGGGATTACATCTGTATGCATCTAACTAAAGCAAATACAGTCACATCTCTTCTAATGGGATGGAGGGGTTGGGGGGAAATCCAGGGAGCCTGGGGAGGCAACAGGCAGGGGAATGGCTGCAGCAAAGTCCTACCAGTATTTCAGGAAGGCTGTGCTGCCACAGCTCCCACCTGCCCTTTCCTTCACGGAGTCCAAGGGTATGGATGCAGGAGAGAGCTGGGATGAGAGGCTGTGCTGAGTGCAATTAATTTATATCTCCATTTAAATAAAACCCTCTCATAGACATAGCTTGGGAGGAGACAGCGCCACTTGGCAAACAAAATTGTATTAAGTGCACTCCACTAGAAATGTTTATACTTTGTCCCTGAGAAATGTTTATGCTGGAGTACAGTATTTAACTTATCAATTTGAAAGTGAATGACGAGGAGAGGAGTACAGAGGTTTTCTTGTTTCAGAAGCATTTGTTAAGTGCCTTTCATTCCTGACAGCTCCAAAGTCAGGGTAAATCGTCTTTGCCAGGAGGAGTCTGCAGTGACCAGGGCAACGCTGTGGGTGCTCAAGGGTACACATTTGCTGCAGTGTCCCTAATACTGAATGACGGTTTGGGAAAATGTCTTAATTTATGATTAAATTCTTTTCTCCTCGCCCTCTCCTGGTGCTGACTTGGCCTCAGGAGTCCAAAATTACATTAGAGCAGCTGGACCAGAGCTTTAAATAGTATGAGGTTGTACCCATGAGCAGAAATTTCGAAAATTTTCACAGCAGGGTCACTTCTGTCCCTCCCCTCACACAAACCAGTGCCTCCACATTTCGGTCAGGGGCCAGTAGCCAGATGTGTCTGTTGCTGGTGAGGGTGCTGTGCTGCATTACTCTGCATGTTTCTGGGTCAGCCTGCACTGCCATAGAGACTTTTCATGTGCTTTGGAGTTCAGGTTTCAGTCTATGAAAGAGTAAGGCAGCAGTGCCAATGGGTCTTATTCTGGGCCAGATTAACTCAGCAAACTTCACTATCCCTGGATACCAAACTAGGTGCGGGATATCACAACTGAACCCAAATTAAACTACATTTGTTTCACTGCAGCATCATACATGAAAATAAAAAGACCAAGTGTGAAGCTGCAAGACATTGGCACTACATTTCAAAGGGGAAGATGCTTCAACCTGCGTGCCTGAGGGGTGTGCCCCCTACCTCCTCTACTGCATAGAAGTAAGTGTACACATGCTGGAATCCATGCTCCTGTTTGCTCATAACTTGCATTCCTTGCAGGAAGGCCTATAAACTTCCCAAGGTGAACATCTTGTGGAGGTGCTCAAGGCATTCTGGAACGGCAATGGAGTGATGCAGAAGATCCAGTTCTCTGCAGAAAAATCCAAACTAAATGTTGTTTTCTGCAGAAGGACAATGTTGATATTCTGTGTGTTGGGCACCTTCAGGAGGCTTGAAACCAGTTCTTGCCTCACAAAAGCCTAACTACAAACAGGAGTGATCCAAGTAACGGGCAGTCCCAGACACTGCGGTAGTAGTTTACTCTGTTAAAAGAACACCTGAGCTGGTGAAATGGTTCAACACTCTGTCACGTGCTAATCAGTGCTACAGACCCCAATGTCAGACCTAGAAAGCTACTGTATGTGACCCCCAGCTGCCCCTCTGCCCTTGCTGCCATGCACTCCTCCTTGCAGCCCAGCTCCCAAAATGGTCTGTGGACCATAACCACCAAATGGTCTACCAGCATTTGGATTTCCCAATGACACCTCTACAACACTGAAGGACTGCCAATCCCAGCTGCTTTTGCTTGGTATAATGAGGATGGAGGAAAGATCCATTGGAGATGGGGAAAAAATTAAAAACAAAAGGAATAAAGGGGAAAAAAAGTGAAAAAGGGGGGAAAAAAAGAAGGAATAGAAACAGGAGGGGAAGGAAGACTGCTCATCCTCACAGTCACCCGTTACATCATATTTGATCTTTACAAGAGCCTTCCAGGCAAAGAGAGACAGTATAAGTATGAATCCAGGAATAACAATGTGCACTTAATAGTTCTCATCTCATGATGAAGTATGACACTGATATTTTACAAATGTATCTTCAGAGGTTAATGAGGGAAATCCTGCCTGAAGCTGACAGCCCAGAACATGCCAAATGAGAACTGGTTGTTTCTGTGAGGAGAAGAGACCCAAAAAAGGGAAATAAAAGGCACAGAACAAACCACCTTGTGAAACTATAGGATGTTTCAGTGTCCAGTGATGAAGAGCAAAGGGAGGGGAAGCCGGTGCCAAGGGCAGGAAATCAGGGGTGTTCAGCAGTTCATGGAGAAGGGGAAGAAGGAGAAAGAGTAGAAGAAAAGCCCCACATCCTCATGGCTGTCTCAGCATTGGGCATAGCATCAAACAGGGTCTTGATTATGTCTCTAATGTATCTGTCCCTGGTATTTTTCCCATCCTCAAAGGTTTTGCTTTAGAATACACATGACCTGAGTGCCTAAATCAGCTCAGGAGCAGCAGTATTGCAATTAAAATAATAATAATAATTTTTAAAAAGCATGCATGCAGAGTTGAGAAGTATGACCTCTGAGAAACCCAGAAAACTCTGCAACTCTTGGGTACAAGCATTGAATGAGGTTTAAAAGCCTGTCACCCTCTCCAGCACATATGTCAAGACCAGAGGTGGTGGAAGATTGAAGGAGAATAATTTGCAAAGGAGGGGTGTAATTTATCAAATTCTAGGAAACTCATCACTTTGCACTGGACGGGAACTTCAGCAAAAATAGCCAGTAGTGATGTGCAGAGTTTAAGAGGCAGCTACTCAAAAAGTGTTCTATATTATGCAGAAACAGGAAATATTCATAGTTTTTGAATTATTTTGCCATCCCCATTGTTCATTCGGTCTCCTCTCACTAAATGAACAAGACAAACGAAAAAGAAAATCTCTCTGAGAAAAGCAACATACCTTGGCCTCCAATTTACATACAATTACTTTAAACTGTTTGATTCTGTAATACCTTTGGTCTTACTCTCTACCTGTAGTTTCCATCACCTCAAACTGTAATGGGAAAAACACCAAGTGGCTGGGTAGAAGGAAGGACACTGGAGCAAGCTCCTACACAGATGTGTGTTTTTCAGTACCTATCACTAACCTGAAGAGAAAGGCCACATGCTTCATTGAGGAGAGAGATATTTTTTAAAAATTATTTTTAAGAGTTAATCAGATTTGATATGGCTCACTTGAACTATTTTGGAGATGTTAAATAATTAGTTCATTATTTCATAATGAAAACAGAAGAAAAGGATTCATTTGGTAAAATGTTGAGAATTGACATCTGACAGCAGGGTTGCAGTGATGCCAGACTGCCTTAGCCCCATCTGAGCTGCCCCAATCCATAACAGCATAAGCCAGTTTGTCCTTACAAAGTTAATAGCCAAGCAATAAATGCATGAGCTCTCATCCAGGGGAAAAGTGTCTCCCAGTTGATACACACCCAGCTGAGACAAACAGATCTGCTGCCTTTGGGAGATCTCGGTCCAAAGGTTGCACTTTTTCCTGCTGTATTCTAGGAAAATTATACTTCACTGTTAAGAATAGGATTCTTCACTGATACTTCAAAGCACATATGTTAGCCTCAAACTACAGGAAAAGTCTCCTGATAATGGCACATGTTCCCACAGATGAGACATCATGGCAAAGATAAAAAGATTTGTGTGCCTAATCTGCCAATTATTTCTGACTCTGACTTGTGGTGAACTGTGGGCATGGCATAGAATCTGTTTTCAGTGCATTGGAGTGCCCAAAGCAGGCAGCGTGTGGCCGGGGCCAGGGTGTGTGGGGCTTTCTCTGAATGGCTCCCAGCCACTTGTCAGCTGGTCTCACTTCAGCAGCAACAGGGCTGAACAAAGCCAGCACACTGCACACGAAAAAACTCAGGCACGAAAACCAGACCATTCTCCAAGGGACCATCGCACCTCCCAGACTGTAGGGGTGAGATGTGTGGCCTGGCAGCAGAGACTGCTTCTTGTCCATGGGGTCCCCAGGAAGCATCAGTGCTGCTGCTCCCCAACACCAGCAGCTCAGCTCTCAGAGCAGAGACATACTGTGAAGAGAATATGGAGCACTGCCTTGGCCTGTCCCAAGCAAAGGAAACTGGTCCTTTATAAACACTGCCTGCTCCCGAGCTGGGAAACTGCAGGGTCTTTCCCATTACCCAGAGCTGAGATTTATATGGGAGGAGGCGGGGGAGCACAAGCATGCAGGCTTGAGCAACTGGATACCCTCAGATTTATACTCCATTTGGGATGATAATGAGGTGGTTAATACAGAAATACAAGACAGCAATAAACCACTGACTTTTATAGATCTCGGTGTGAATCTGAATCATCATTTGGCGAGCAGGAGATGGGTGATATACAGCAGCCTGTCCCGCCACACTCCTCGCAGCTCCCTGGGAGAGCAGCAGCACAAGGGAGCCTGCAAGCACTGAAGCTGATAAATCCTGCCTGGCTGTGCAGGAACAGTGTCCATGGGACAGGATTTGGTAATGGAATATGGAACAACTAATCTCAATTAAAAGCATGACTTTTTTTTTCCATCAAGATCCCTTTTCCTCCACACAAGTCATGCTCATTTTTAAACCCCTTAAATTACATTGGAAATTCACCCTAGCAGCTGAAGGCAGACTTTGTTGCTTGCTTTAATAAAGTGACTAAATCTGACCTGTTTTCTGATGGGCAAGAGGGAGCATTCACTGTCACTAAATTATCTACTTTCAGATCATGTAAATTCATCTAAATTTCCATCAATCTGTTTACAACTTTGAAAAAAAAATCACAAAACCATGGAATAGGTGTTGCAGATGCCTCAAAGTTCATAAGAGCTGAAAAAGAAAAAAAAAAAAAAGGACACCTGGAGAAATTAGTGGCAGAAAAGATCCCTCTACCTTATGCTACCACTCTCCCTTGCAGCTCCTTTCCCCTTGGAGACTGGAAGACACTGAGGGCAGAAGCACAGCCTTGGGTGCTCAGTGGTGCTGCTCTGGGGCTCATCATGCAGATGTGCCCTTGGCTGCTCCTGCAGGCCCATGATCCTGGTTTGAGTGAGCAACAGCTCTCTTTTGGACCAAGAAAGCCAAAAAACTTTATAGGAATATTTTCCAGAGTGAAATAGTGACTTTATGGAATCCAACTTGATTGCTGAGAGCAGACACTGTCATCAGCTCCCAGCAACAGGGCCATAAAACCACAAGCAGCTTCCAAAAGTATTTCTGTTCATGGATGTATATACTTTTCTGTGAGAGAGACTTAGAGGCTGAAGTGATATTTCATTAAGGCAGCTGGAGCTAATCCTGCCCTTCCCTATTCTTCCTGGAGGCAGTGCAGACAGGCAGGGCTGCACAGCAGAGTTTCTACTGCCTCCAGACTCCAACCCTGCCAGTTCCTCCAGGAGCAGAATATAGGAAGATTTTATTTGTATATGATGGAAGAAAAAAGATAAAATGTTGGAGGAAATGCTGAAATAGAAATGAAGGACTGAAGTAATCTACTCTGACTTTATGTAGTGGCACAGATATAAAAAAATTGGTGGTTTTTTATTATTATTTTTTTTATTGAGAATCCTTTTTCTTCCCGGGAAAATTGTATATGTAGAATGTCCTGAGAAGCTTCATTTTTTATTTATATATCCATATATGTGAGTGGTGGTAATTTGAAGTCCTCCAAAGAATCACCTGTAAATTACAGTCTTTCTAAGCAGCAATATATATCCACAAATCAGTCCCAGGACACTGAATCTGTATGTGAAGAGGCCTATTTATGTCACTGTAGGCAGAGAAAAAAAAAATTTGCTTGGTTTTATATAAAAGAAACTTTTTTTATTAACATGGATAGTTAATCGGATAATAAAAAAACAAAGAGTCCTTTAAAAGACCTGGGATGACTAGAAAGTTGATCTAGTGAACTTCTGAGCAGTGTGATTTACCAGGGCAGTGATTCTGCTGCTGCAGGCACAGCACTGAGCACAGCTTTAGGTACAGCTCCTGTGCCCCACACAAGTGCTGCGAGAGCCACTGTGGCACTGAGGAGGGGACAGCCACACAGCTGGGTGGTGGTCTACAACACAGAAGTCACCAGGACTGACTTTGCAAGAAATCCCTCCAAAACTCAGGACAGAGATTACAGGAGAGGAGACAGGCTTGTGGCAGGATGTTGAGAGACAAGACCCATAACCCCAAATTCTACCTCTCATGGCTGCAGCAAGGAAGGCAGCCCTGAAGCCAGCTGATGCCTTAAGATATCTTATATTCTTTGTGTTTCTAGATTTTAGCATAGCTGCATGGTTTCTGCCTTAGGATGATAGAAAACCTCTTTCTCCCTCTCTGTGAAATGTTGTCCATTAAAGACCAGCTTTTATCCTTGTCAGGAAAGTTTTTCTCCTATTTTAGGCATCCTGTGTCAGCCCATCACCAGCCATGGGAAAGGTGTCCTGGTTTGAGCTACTGTTAATGGGTATAAAATCTGAGCTTATTTTACTTGCCTGGGGTAGTCAGCCATCACCACACACCCTAGTAGGTACTGTCCATCCCACCTTCCTTCTGAATAAGCACCTGCCCTAGTTTCCTCCTTGGGAGTCTCATTTGGGACAGAGTGAACATCAACAAGCAGAACTAGATTTGGCCAGATCAGCCCAACAATGATCTGTATGCAAGAAAAGACAACAATTCGAAGCACAGTGTGTTTGTACCTGCAACTTTACCATAGCCTTTACTTCCTGTTGCAAATGCAATGTTTTGGGGGTGTGAGGGAAGAAAGCTTCCAAAGTACTGCTAGATCATGTAATCAACAATAAGGGAGTTGAGTTTTCAGGGCCTTGAGCCTCACCACTTCTAACAGCAGAGTCCAGATCATACAATTATTTTTTTTTAAAATACTCTTTTCCTCAAAACAAGGCTTTGGGAGAAGCTGCTCACAAACCAAAAGATGACATCAACCAAAAGTGACATTCAACAAGTGGGTTCTTAAGTGGCAGGAGTACTTCAGAGAGGACAAAACATCTGTTTGCTGCACCTTTTCATTCCATAAATTATACTCTTGCTTTCCCCAGCTGAGCACCACTGAAGATAAGAAAATAAAAATTCTGAAAAGAACGCATCCAAAGCATTGCCTCAAACACACAGGTGAGTCTAAACATGAGCAGCTTTGGTCTTCATTTTGCATCAGTGAGCAAGGTTTGCCTACACAATCTTTTGTGTTAGGTCAATATTAAGCCTGCCCACACAAATCTTTGCCTTTGCCATGTTTCCAGCGAAATAGGATGTTTCTAGGACCTTTGTCGTGGCTGGGCAGAGGGAGGGGGCTGGAGTACTGTGACAGTGTAGCAGACTGGCAATTGGACCGAGCCATTGCAGTCAGCCAGGACAGCCTGAACAGAGCCAGCACAATCACACATCCCAATCCAAAAGGAAAAAAATCAAATTCCATTATTTCCGAGTAGCAGCAGATTCAGGAAGAGCACAGCCCCTTTGCAGACATAAAAAACAGGAGCTGTGTTTGTTGAAGAAATTATTCGCTGTGAATTATTTGCTCTGCTAATAAGCTGTTTTCCCTCCATGTTTTGCTCTCACCTAACCTCTTAGATACATGGGCTCCAATCAGGCCTTTCTCTGCAGATGTAACCAGAATCACACCAGATTTACAACAGCACTGGGACAAGAAGGGGGGAAAAAACCAGCAGAACTTACATGAGCAAGAACCCTCTGCCACAGCCCAGAGCTTGGCATCACAGGGCCATCGTGCCGCAGGGATGCTGCCCTGGAGCAATGCCAGAGCCACCTGGTGCCATGGTCTGTCTGCAGCAGTTTAACAGTGGGAAACCAAAGAGAGGATATGCTGGGGGACATGGACAGCAGGGAATGGGGGAGCAGGACACTGGTGCTCAGAGCAGGTGATAACACCCAGAAATAACCACTAAGTTGACTTTACAGCCAGTGTGCTTTTTCTACAGAATGTGAGTTGTCCCTACTGCAAGTTCATTCCCTGCAGGACCCCCACATCCAGGTTGGGGCTGTGGGGCATCCCCTGCAAGAGATGCTGTCCCAGAAGCCCTGTCAACACATCAGTGAGGCAGCATAGAGACAGGTCATGTACTCTGTCTGCTCTCTCCCCAGAACTGCCCAGGGACAATATGAACAAGCTCTGAACTTGAGTCTGCAACCCCTCTCCCACACTGCTGGCCAAATTCAGAGCAGACCTGACACATCCTGAAATTACAGTGGCCAAAAAAGGGCTGTAGTATGGGAGACAGAGAGGGGACAGCAAATGCCATCAGGGTTTGAAGGCTTCAGTAATTCAAAGGGTTTTGATCTTGCAATAATCCCTTTGCACAGTGCCACTTAGAGCAAACTTTTATTAAGGGATATTGTGTTAATTGATGTTTAAAAGACGGAGCAGTTTTTTGTAGTTTTTGTTAAGAAGGGTTTAATGCTTGTGATGTCCTCATGCTGCCAGGGTGCTGTGACAGTGCTGAGCATCACAGAAGCCTGGCAAGTGCCAAGTTCCTGGCCATTAACTACCCAATGGGTCGATGTCCTCCAGCTCCTTCCCCCTCTTCCAGCTCCAGACATTGATGAATTTTAAGCTAAAAGACCAGACGAATTTATTATCTTCCATTAGTCTAATACAATACAATTTATTTTTAAACAGCTTCGCTCATGCAAAAGCATCCCAAAATGATTCACGGCATATGACAGACTCTGCATGCAAATCCAGGCAGTTTATACTCTCCTGTGCAAGGCAGTGTGAGTTGTCCCACTGGCTGGATCACAACCAGGAGGATTTAATTATGCACAAAATGGCATCGTTGCGTTTTGTCCCACAGAAAGTGCAATCAAAACAAGGTAAATAGGGGCAATGATGGATATAGGCAGAGCCAGGGGACAGACTGAAGTTGATTAAAACACAAAATGAAGGTTGGGCAAATCACACTACGAATAAAGATGCTCAAGAACTTGGGGGGGAGAGAGAAGCAGAAGGAGCAAGCAAGGCTGCTGCGTAGAAACAGTGGCATAGAAAGCAGGAGCTATTACAGAGGAGCAGGGAGGTGATCCAGGGCTTGGAAGATGAGAGAAATACAATGACTTGACAAGTAATATTCCTATTTGTATCAGTTAAGGATCTAGCCTGATAACCATTTCTACAAACAAGCAATTCCTAAACAACACTTACAGAAGTTTTTTCACCAAGCCTCTCCCCTAAGTTGTGGTCAGGAAAGATTTACTTAAATGATGAAAAGTAAAACTCTTCCTCAACACAGCCTGACTCAGTCTATCTCCCACAGCCCACACCCCCAGCAGAAGAGGGGCAATTTTGTGGGAGCTCTATGACCAAACACTCCCACCCACAGCAAAAACTTGCCCTTCAACCAAGACAGTTTGACTTAACCAGTGACTTGATATTTGTTTCCTTTCATATCATTGCAGCTCTTAACAAGAAATCAGAACAACATGACACCAACACATGCCATCTCACCCTCCTCTCAAGGCATTTTCCATTCCCCAGGTGCAGTACAGACACCTCCTACTCTTTATCCAGCCCAGAAAAGCCCACTGCCATACCTGTTCCAGTCAGATACTTGCAGCATCCTAACCCCCCTCCAGCTCCCCCTCCACCTGCAGAAGATATAGTCCTGATCATCTTGTTACAAATGTCCCACAGCTATTCCAGCACAACCCTTGGGACAATTAAAGAGAAAGAATAAGAACCTGTTGGAAGCAACATATCAGAAATCTACCTTTCCACCATCAGTAAGGAAGGCTTCTGTTTAATTCCCACAGACTGCCTGCCTCTACACAAATAAATTACTAAGTGCGATTCAAGGATCATAATTTTTATAAAACTTCATGAAGAAGACCCACCAGGGGCCAGAACCATGTGAACTGTCATACCAATGGAGCTGGTCACCTGCTGGAAGTGAAAACCAGAGTGATGGTTGGGCACTTCCTTGTGGGGGTTGCCTCACAGAGCTCTGTCCATGGCCACGTCAGCTGGGAGGGGGCTGTCCCCACAGCATCTCACCTTCCTGCCATGGGCATGTGCCCCGCCAGCATGCCCCAGTGAGGGTCAAGCATGTATCCATGTTTACTGGGGATGCTCCTGCTGCCACTGGTGGTCCAGAGTGCCTCACAAAGGGGCAGTCAGGGGTTTGATCAAGATCAAGTGAGATGCTTAGTCATTTTTCTGTATTTGGTACTTCCCATGTTACCCAGCGATGTAATAATCATAATGCTTCAGCTATTTCTAAAAAAGACAGTGACTCTGCCAGAAGAAGACTTATTAGAAAGCTCATCTTTATTTAAAAGCCAGAATCAAGTTCTTCAAGAAAAAATTAAATCATGGAAATAAAAATCCATGAAAGGATAAAAGTGTGGGCTTAAGCAGTACATGGCTCAGAGTCTGGCTTTCTCATCTCCTGCCTTAACTTGATGAAACAAGGCCTATGGAAAGCAGTGGCACCCGGAAAGCAATGTCTCTGCCAGTGCATAACACAACCATGAGAGAAACAAAAATCATTGTTTGTGTACAAACACATGCTGTAGTAACAATACAGCCACCAGGGAACCTGTATGGTCCAGCACGTCGTGGTAAAGTGACATTACTATAGCTACAGCCAAAATAATGCCCTACTGGTCCGTGGGTGCCCTTCCCTACTGTGCCTTGCTGAGCTGGGCCTGACCCTTACACTGACCTGACACGTTGGTGCCACCAGCTCCAGTCTGCAGCCCATCCCACAAGTGGGACCATCCTCAATCCTGGCTGCAGGTTTGGGGACACCTCTTGGGACATGCTCACAGACTGTACATGTTTCGTCTGGAAAACAACTCCCTGGAGATTATTTCAAGTCAGACACCCCAAAAAATCAAAACATCACACACAATTAATCTCTGTTCCTGTGGTTAATAACATAAAAGCTGTCTCAAATGCCTTGATTCTTTTTCTTTTCTCCAATAAAGAAACAGACAGCTTGTACATTGTGAGAAATAAATTTTTCCTTCTGATTTTCTTCTTGTCTGTAGAACATTTATAAAGTGGAAAAGCCAGCGGCAAAGCATGTCAGAATTGTCTTTTAAGGGGTTAACATTTGTAAGATGAATGCTGCGAGAAGTCTTTTTTTTTTTTTAATTAAAAAATATATTTCTGGAGCAAAAACACAAGCAATAAAGAGTGTTTGCCTTTTGGGAGACTTGTTTTGTAATGCGGTATGAATAACCAGCTGACAATCCATTTTTTTGTTTTCTCTTCGTATGGCCAATGGCCATGAGCCAGCCAACTTTATTGTCCTTGAAATGTCATGATTTTGAGTATGCACAGAATTCTTAACTGCCCAATTTACTGCATAACATCCCTTTTTATTATATGGCAACAATGTGATCCTGGGCTCAAAGACTTACTAGTTAAGAAGATTATGTGTTTTCCTTTTTCTGTTTTGTTAAAGTGCCAAGTCTTGCATTTTTGGCATCTTCTAAAGAATAAAATGTCTTCTGAAATATTCTTTCCAAGCACAGAAGTTACCTCAGAGGAGCTCGGCATGGCAGGGCTTTTCAGTACTTTCTCGTTTGCTCAGAAGTTCAGAAGCATTTCTTTTCCTCAAAAGCTTCCAATTTTTGTCTCTTTGTGCGTATTGACAGAAAAAAAAGAAAAAAGTCCTTCATAAGTAAGTTTGTGTTGCTTTACTGATAATTTATTTCTCTCTCTCTTTTTTCCTTTTTTTCCCTTCCCAAGTTTTCTCCAATGAGTGGGAGGGGCAGGAGTCAGGCAGGATGAGGGGGGACTGCCTGCCTGCCCCCTCGGCCTCATCCCCACACCTGCCATCGCGGCATCCTTGACCTGCAAAGTGCTGGATAATGGTCGGTGCTGGGAGTGCACACCCCTCCTAGTCTGCCCCAGCGGCATCCCCGTGGCTCGAGCTATTGTTTGGGCTACACAGGCATACCAGGAAAACGGGCAGAGTTTTAGTCAAATTCATCTCTGGCACAAATGTGAAACCCGCTCTGCTAAGATCGCGAGAGTCCTGGCTACTGCACATCTGGTACCCAGAGGACAGGGAACATGATGCAGGGAACATGAGGGCAGGGGCCCGTCACTGCAGCCCTGGGCTTCAGTGTGGCAAGAAACAGTGTGACTTTGCATCCCATCTCCTCTGGCTGGCTTGTGCTTCCCCGGGAGTGGAGCCTTTTAAATATGTTTTCATCAACCGACATTTAAGTATGAATAAACAACTATTATGCATGCACTAAATATTCATGTTTTACAACATTGCCATTACACTGAGGAATTATTTATGAGGCTGCTGCTCCCCAGTGGGGTGAGGGGACATGGCACAGGGTGGCTGGGAGCAGCCCCTGAGCTGAGCCAGTGCTGACGTTTTTGTCTTGCCAAAGGCTGGGGTTTCCCTGAGTCTCCTCCGGGGTGCAAAGGCAAGGCATCCTGCTCTGAACAGCGTTGTGTCCTAGCCCTTTGTGTTCTCCCATAAGGACTTTGGGGCAACTTTTCCCCTCCCCTATGGCATTGCCTCGGTCCCCAGGGCTGCTGTTACTGCTACCAAGGCATCACTGCATCTCTGGGCTATGTTCAAGCAAGTACGTATTTAAGAAAAACTAATAAAAAAGTAAGTTAGGATAAATATAATCTCTTTTCAGAAAACCCAACTGCAACCAGAAGTCTGTCCTTCTGAACATGAGTGTTAAATATTAAAAGGATCACTTAAATAAGAAATTACTGAAAAGCCATTCTTAAAGAATGGGGACCACCTCAGCGTTGTCTTTGTGACTGGCACGTGCTGGCTGCAGCACGGCTGTGTGCCTGCCCTCGGCCCCAGCCTATCCCCAACCCCACACCCTGCTCTGGGCAGGATCAGTCCTCCCCTTTCTGTAGCTGCGGCTGGAGGACTTGGAAAGAGATGCCTTGGACAATGTTTTGGCCATCTATTGTCTTTGAACTACTGACTGGAGGTCATGGCTAGAGAATCCAAAACAGCAATGGGACCTGAAGCCAAAGGGAGAAGAGCGATCCCTCAACTGTCAGGGTAGATGCCATGCAGGGGCTGTCCTTGGAGAGTGGCAGCACATTTCTGAGCACCACTGATGACCACTCTAATATCACCAAAAGGCTACATGTAGCTCCAATGTGATAGGTGCAGATGGCAAAGTGCATTTTAAGGGTGAAAAAAACCAGATGAGCTGCAGAGGGAGAGGCAGACTGAAGGGAATCAGTGCTTTTCCTGCCTCAGCCCCCCAGCCATGTGCAGGCATCTGCTGCTAGGATGCACACAGGGCCACAGGATAAGCCCCAGAGTGAAATACTGGTTTTGAATAACAAGACTTTCAGTAAATAAAACCACAATTTTCTACAGTTTCTACAGAGATGTCAAGACCTTTAAGTAAATACGTGATTCTATGTAATAACAATAAAGCTATTCTCTAGGTAATTTTCTTAGTAAAATCACCCATAAAACCTCAGGTTGCATTAGCAATATTTCTTTCCAGGAGTGTTACCACTGAGGACTGAAACAGGCAGCTGGGCCCTCTGCCCACCCGCAGGCAAACAGCAGGCAGCACCTTCTTGCTCTTCTTAAATTAGAGTTAGTAATGAAACATTCCTTCCAGGAAGCTCCTGGGATTTCGAGAGTATGTGGCTGGTGAGCGGGGGAGCCTAAATATGTATTTGTGCATTGCCCTGGGTGTGTTAGGTGCCCATGGCCTGCAGGTGCTGCCACATCGTGCCCACGTCCTGGCACCAGGCTCTGGCTGCACTGAGGCCCTGCCTATGGCTCCAGTGAGGATGAAGGTTGACATTTCCAGCAGCCCTGAGCCTCTGCCACAGCTTGGCCATCACACCTCACCTCACCAGAGCACCTTTGTTTTACAGTGCTCCTAAAGCCACTCGCCCAGCCAAGCCTCATTTTTAACCCTGTATCACCTGGAGGGAAAAAATTGCCCATGGTTCAGACAGGATGCATGTGCACATATGTGGGTCTGAGTCAGCCTCTTGTCCAAAATCTGACCTGTTTGCCTGCTTGGTGGTATTTGTCCTTATGTGCTGAGCTAACTGTGCTGTGGGTAGATGGAAGCAGATCCAGCATAGGGCAGTGATGTGGAAGACCCTGGCTGCTCACATAGGCAAAAACCTCAGGGAGACTGAATTCTCAGGCCTCAGGGGGAAGGAGGGCTGGCCATGAGGCGGGATGGTGGACAAGCAATGCAGCAGCAGGTATAAATCATCTCACTGGGGAGGTTTAACTGGGATGACTGGCCTCAAAGCTGTAGACAGTGCATTATTATGCATTATATATATTAATGTTATTTATGTTTACACCTATACTGTAGTGCTTTTGTGGCAAAATTGATCTCTGTTTTGTGTACTTGCAGTCCAGTTGCTCAAAATAATCTACCAAAATTTGGTACTTTCATCTGTAACTGATCCCCCACTTCAAATCATCTCTCCATCTCAACTGCAGCTTCTCCAGGCTCTGGTCTGATTTCTCACAGACCTTCGTTAAAAACCTTCTTCAGCACCATGAAACAGGTGCCCCACCAGAAATCTCAGCCTGGCCAGAGTTCTCCTTGGCATCTATGAACATTTTGCTCTTAAAATCAGAGCAAGACAGACACATAGTTATTCAGTTCCTCTAAACAGTGATACCTACATCGAGCTGTGCAAACCAAGGTTTCCCCTGAGCCCAATGCCTCCAACAGGGACTCAGCCCTGCCTCGGAGGGTTCTGCAGGGAATACTGTGCTTGGGGATGAATCAGAGAGATGGAAGGTCCCGGAGAGATACCTGTCCAGTAGAGGAGAAGCTGGAGTTACCTGATGAGTTGGAGCACAACTGGACAGGCAGCCAGGGACCAGCCCCACATCTGAATGGGTTCCCTTAGAAAAGTATTTGCAACACCCCTCTGCTAAAAGGTGCATTTTTGCATGAGAAGCTGATGTCTGCGGACACAAGGGAGTGAGAGGATGGGGTGAGTAGCATCACTCCACTGCTGTACCTTCCCATTAGGAGGTAACGTTACAAACTCAGTGCAGGCAACCCCACTGTTTGCTGGTGGAACATGAGAAGACAGCAATTGCTAGAGGAGGTGGGAAGCCAGCACCCCGTAAACAGGGACAGGGCTTAGCAATGGGACACAGTGAGCTGATTGAGAATTAAGTCAGAAACTTTCACTGGCAAAAGCCACCTCCATCTACCACAATTCCATGTTCTCTAACCTAGGTGGGACACCCCAAGATACAAAATCATTACCTACAGCCACTACAGGGCATCCCCAAACCTTGTCCCATGGCCCCTCAGGCCCCACAGCTGGCACAGCTCCATGAGGCTGCTGGACAAGAGCCTTCCTGTCTGAAAGCTGCTGAGGACTGGGACCTGGGTCATTTGGGGAAGTGACTTTTGGGCACTTGCTTGGAGAATTTTGCTCATGGTTCCCTCACTTCAGCATTCTGGAAGTGGAGGGCACTCACCATGCTGGCAGAGAGATCCTGGTGGGTGCCTTGTGTGTGGAATGGGATGGCTTGGGAGCATCCCTGAAAGCCGGAGGAACCTGTTGCAAACGTCTGCTCCTGTGCCCATACGTCTGCTGATTTCCATACTAAAGACATTTACTGTATATGTTTGCCACCAGGGAAAACTACTGTCTACGACTCAGCTCTATTACTGGAAGAGCAGCAGCAGTATTTGTGCTACTCTGAATATTGCATTTCCAGGACCTGCTCTATGGCTTTCGAAATCCTCCTTCCAACTCCCCACATCCTCCCTGGCCAATTAGGGAAAATGCTCGATGGGGGTGATGGCCCCCTCCTTCGTGTGGCAATGCCGCGTCGAGGGACTGGCGCCGAACGGCGCAAACCATCCCTTCTTGGCGTTGGGAAGCGCGGTTCACAAGCCAATGACAGAGGGATGAAATGCAAATACGTACAGCATTTCTTGTAAAGTAAATTAAGCTAACAACGAGGCAACAAACTGCTGTTAATATTAGATTAACTTGTTTGGCAAGATATGAAATGGGGTGAGCTGGATTGCCCATGGCGAAGTGCTCAACAGCGCTAATGCTGCTCAGGGAAGTATAACATCCCTCTGACAGACAGGGGCACGCTCCAAAAATAAAATAAATTAAGTCTGGAGGAAGAGCCAGAATCTGTGCAGCAATTACACCAGCATTAAAGATGAATGGAGAAGAAGCTTAAGGTTTTGATTGCCTTTAAATACTGGCTTGTTTTTAATCTCAAAATCAGACTGTGCTGTGATCAGCCATTAGTCCTGACTACAAAAAAAAAAAAAAAAAAGAGAAAGAAGATCCTAGATTTTAACATTTGTATCATGAACTTAAAATACCTCTTTGATCTAAGATAAGGAGGCAAATGGCAGATAATACAGAACTTAAAGCCAGTTGAGTGCAGCTGGCAGCTGGCGGCGGCTGGGCTGACATTGGTAACGATGGAGACTTGGGCAGAGGGGTCACCGGCAGCCGTGTCCTCAATGTGGGGACTGAGGCACAGGCTTAAATGTCATACTATATGCCAGTGGTCACTAAACTGATTAAGCAGTGGTTATCTTTAGCAGTAAAAAGGCTATCTGCTAATACTAAATGATTAGCGGCTAAAATGCCATTTACTCTGCTCTGATTCCTTGAATGAATATTTATGCCAAGTGATGACTATAACACCATCAAAAGGTTTCCTTGCTCTGCTCTGTAGAGTGGAAGCGATTATTCAAAAGCAGGTCTGCACTCCAGCACTTGTTTCTATTAAGCAAATTTGCAGTGTTCAGACAAAAATTCATGATTGCATTGTCCTCCTGTGATTTTATATTTTAAAGATATCCCACCTCCACACTCTCTGGGGCATGGACTGTGGCAGGCAGGCCTTGGCTGCTGTGCAGACACAGAGAAGAGTGATACAGATCTCCCTTGTATTTTTTTTTTTAATATAAGACAACTGGACATTTGCTTTATGCAGCACCAAGAAGCTATGTCCTGCCCTTCCCACCCATCCAGCCACCACTTGAGGCTTCTGCATAAAACAGCATAATGAAATTCCCTGTTAGACTTCAGCCATCGGATCTGCAGCAATGGTGGCAAATCAAGAGGGCTGCCTATAGAAATGAAGTCCTTGCACACCAGTAGGGGAAGCAAGGACTGCATTTCACAGCAAGGGAAGTGCAGGGAGGTCATGAGAAGCCCTGAGTTATGCACATGAGTTATGGCCCACAGGGTAATAACAGACACATCCAAACTGGCCCCGTTCAGATACATCTCCCCTGCGGAGCCAGCATTGGGACTCATACGCAGCAAGACATGGCTCACACCAACCAAGTGCCACTTGTATTCATCCACCAGTAGAGCAGGTTTTCTGGCACAAACAACCCTCTGCTCCAGCATCCTCCCCGCTCTGGGGAGACATTTCTGCAGCTTTCCCAGCAGTGTACAAGAGATCTGGCAGCTGCAGAGCCACTAGCTGGTATTAGCGGAGCAGCTCTGGAAAGTTACACTTTCCCCCTCCCTTCATTCTGAAGTAAGGAAACCACATAAGCCAAGAAGGTACCATTCTCTGAAGCACTCAGTTTTTGAACTGGTAGCAAAATTCTCCTTAAGAATCTGAACTGAAACTGAAGAGCCTCTCCAACTTGTTTCCTGAGTGGTTTTGGTTTGGTTTGGTTTTACTGCTCCCTTCCTCACCATGGGACAGCACCCCTGTGCTGCCATTGTGTGTTGAATTGCAGCAATACCCAGAGGTAGGCAAGGAGCCATCACTCTAGAGCACAGGCAGAGGCAGTGACTGTCTGGCAGCCCATTTCAAAGCAAGGAATCAAGAACATTTGGGCAGCCAGCTGACCCTTCCATAGCCCCAGCACGGCCACCTCTGAGAGTCTCTATTAAAAATGCACCAACTTTAGAGTTTCTCAAAAGACAGCCTCCTCCAACCCCAAAAGGCACTAAAATGGAACATCAGTTAAAACACCACATAGGCAGCTATATATAGGTGATTTTTTTAATTGCTATTCCATGTTTATGGAATAAAGGGGGATGGGGCCACACATTTCAGAATGAGTCTCATAACCAAAAATGTCTGTGTATGAAGAAAAAAATCAGTCAATCAATCCACATATCTGAGGTACCTTTAGATGACAGGCAATATTTTGAAGCACAGCAAGTGCCTAGTGCTGTTTTGCTTCTGTGTAACCATTATTCAGCACAGGTGTACATAAAAGCATTTCATGCAACAGGCAGAGCAGCACCAAGCTGCACCGCATTTGGCATTTACAATTCAGAGAACACACACAAGTGACCCAGGACCAGCAACCAATTAAGTCACATCAGAAAAAAGTACTCTGTGTCTATTTATTAAAGGAAAGGGGGGGGTGAATCTAAGAAAAAGCAAGAAGACAAAATAAATAGAATTGCAGCCATCCTTTACAGCTACTGGTGCACTATATTAAAGTGACACTCACCATACAAAGAAATGTGTTTGATACAGTCCAGTGGGTTGCACATGAATTGCATAACCTTGAAAATCATTGCACAAAGCATCGCAGCAGGAACACAGTTCAGAATTTTTCTCCAGGAGATGCTTCAAATCTGATCGCTTTTGTTACATGGGAGGTCAAGGCACCTGGCACAGAGTCAGCAAAAAAGGGCTGCGAGAAGGGATGCTGCATCAGCATCCAGTCACATTTGAACCCTGACATCAGCTCTCACAGCAGCTCTGACCTGGACAAGCGATGCCCTGTGGGAAAATCCCACTGCCTATCAAAGCCTTAAAATTAATATTCCGATCAATGCCCAAGCACCTGTTGGGCAGGGCTGGAGGGAGCCTGTTCCTTGCAGTCTGGACTGGAGACACAGTATTAGCTGGCCAACAAGCACTCCTGGCCAAGGAAATGCTCTGTCTGAATTCATAGATGTGCAAAGCAAGGTGCCTCTCAGACAGAAACTCAGCAGCCTTGGTGGGATCTGGCCAGCACTGCCGGTTGTTCACAGCTATTACCTGCCCCCAGCTCGTTCCCTCCCATTGTACAGAGAAGCAGGTGGTTGGATGTAAATCTCTGCACAGCTCAAGCAGAGAGGTCTAACTCCACAGCAGCATTTCTCTCAGTCGGTCTGTGTGAACCTCCCACTCCTATAATCCATGTGATTCCAGGGATCTGTGTATGTTTCTAATACTCTACTCAACATAAAGCACAGGAAATACAGGCTTTTACCATATGGGGAAGAAACCACAGCAAAGATGACCAGGAAACATTCATAATTTTTAATTCACACCAGTAATAAAATTGCATTACATTTTTCATAAAATAAATGTTCCAGTTTATATACAGAAAACAGACTGTACAGAGCCCTCCCCCAGACCCCAAAAACTCACAAACATACAGGCAATGCAGTGCTCAGCTAAGCAGGCACAACTGTACATCTAAAATTGTAACTGCTTTGTGTTGGGGGGGGGGGGAAAGTACTACAATGTATATAGTCCTCTCTGGACCAAGAATTAAAAAAATATTGCAGGCAAGCTGACAGGCGCTCTTGCTGCTCATGCGGCCAAGCGCCCATCCCACAGTGCTTCAGCGAAGCAGGGTCTGTTATTGAACCTGGGACTCGAAGCTCCCGTTCAGCTGCCCTTCCTCATAGTCCATCTGACACAAGATCATGTTGTTCTTCAGGAAAAATTTGTCTCCCACACAGAATCTGGAAGATAAAAAGAGGTAACAGGTTTAACTATGAACAGAGGTTGGAACAGGGGGAATTTGAGGGTGATTGGGTCTGAAGGTGCCTCTGGTGACCAGAGTTTGATTTCCAGCTCTGCTAGTGGCATCGGACTCCAAGAAAGCCCATCTGCTTCTTCCCCCCCACTCCCTTGCCAAGGGATTTTGCTGTCCCTTTCCCTGGCACGGCTGTGCTCAGCTCCAGGCCATGGCTGTATGAAGCATCTTGGGGAGCAGGTCCTGACCTCTGCCAGGTCCCACACCAACAGCAGGAGGAGGTCAGGAGCAGTTAAGGGATTTGTCCTTGCAGACAAGAAGAGGTGTCGACTCTACAACCAAGAAATCAAATGGGCAATATTACACAGAGCCTATTTGAAGATTTTACTGGTATCCACATTTCCACAGTTCCCTCGGGCGAGGCAGTATTTACACTAATTTCCAGGCAAGGACTGGCTATTAAGTCCTTCCTCACCCCCTTGTGTACAGTGCTGAACAATAAATAGAAATTTCTCGGTGGCTGGACTCCTAACCTTTATCTTCATTGAGCGAAGGGCACTGCTCTCTATATACCATGTAAATTGTTCTGTTTGTCTTGAAGTTGACAGAGAAGCTTGTGATATTTAACAATTTTATTTGACCATTAAGGTCAAAAAAGTTCCACATATAAGATCTGAGAGGTGTGAATTGACAGCCAATAGCTTTTTCCACCCTGCCTGCTTGCTCAGGAATTGGAAGCTAATCTTTACTTCTTAAGACAACAAATAGTGTTCTTTGCACCCAATTCAGGCGCTGGATTTTGTCCATCACACTGGCAGGGCAATGACAGACCAGAGTGCAAGGCTGTGCCTCCCTGCCCTAAGAGCTGAGCCTGAAATCAGCCTCAGCCTCTCTAAAGCAGAGAGGCACCCTGATCTGGGGACTGTGCCTCAAGGCAGCTCTGAACTGAGAGGAACAAGTAGGTATCAGCCTCTGGCGAGGCCAAATATTTACTAAGCTTTGAAAGAAGATCAGTGGAAATCACCCCATCCTCAGGAGACTCAGCAGACTTCAAATGGCCATTTCCTCTGCTCCCAGGCAGAGCTTTGGCACTGCCTATTCCTTGTCTAAAATGCTTTCTTCATTTTTAACTTGGGCAGCTTCAGGCAGAGCATCTCCATAAAACTGAGTATTTTCTGCTAAAGAACAGGACCGATAATTTTAGAGCTTCTTTATAGGTCCAAAACATGCACAAGTTTTCTTCAACTGGACACATGCAAATAACCTGATTAATTTGCCTAGTCAGTACAGAGAGAACTGGGCATCAGTTCTCACTTTTCAGGGTGTCACTGGAGACCCTTCATCTTCCCTCTGTGGAAAATGTTTTAGTAGTTATGAAATTCAATCTTTTTTGTATATTAAAAGGTAAAAATTATTTGCAATTAACAACTTTAAGCTAAAAACTGTACTGCATACACTCTCCTCAATACCACCTTCCCCATCAGCAGGTTTACTCGCAATAAATAACAGACACAGCTGCTTGCTTTTTGCTATTTATTCCTACATTAAGTACCATATAAATCTCCAGGAAGGGAAATGCAAACACATTAGTCTTGCCACTAGCATTATCAACAGCTGTCTCTTGCTAAACCTGGTTTGGGTCTCGAGCCAAAGGAGGAGCTGAAGAACCAGATAGTTGGAAGGGGGTGTGGGGGTTGTATATGAGCACATGGGAACTAAAATGCACTGCAGGGGTACCCTAATATGATGTGAAGTTTTGGGAGAAGGGTTTGGTTCACTGGAAGGCAACTTTTCTACATGCAAGTCCTGCAAATCCAACAGTAAACTGGGATCTCTTCAGCTGACGCGACGCATCACAACTGGAGACAGAGAATTCAAGAGGGCAGCTTGAGGCCCAGTTTCACGTGTCCCAGCCCACAGCACTCTTTGGAGCCAGTTGAGAGGCCACACTGCCAGCCCCCATTCTCAGCACAGGGATGTTGCAGAGCCCATCTGGCTGATCAACTTCCAGCCAGAAGGAGCGAGAAACAGGTGCTGAACCTACCCTGACATTTCTACAGAGTGATTTTCTTCTGAGCAAAACCGCACTTCAGATAATGGCAACAGAAGCAGCTGGATTTCCTGCAACCCTTGCAGTACTGACCTATTAGCCAGTTACAGCAGTGACCAGCTTTTATTCAGCACTATGATAACCATGTCAACTTCAGAAAAGTTTAACGCATGGTAGGCTGAGCAGCAATGCAGGACTTGCTACAAACCTGATGTTTAGAAAACTAAAATAATGAAAACACTGCATACTTGGTAAAAATATTGGAGATTTTTCTCTGATAGATTTAACACTGTATACAGAGTCCAGCTATAAAAGGGTAAGTAAGCTGGAAGAGAACTAAAGAAAGGTCTTCATCATCAAATCTTCCCATAACTGAAGAACGAGAAGAGTTTTGGCGGGGTTTCCCATTCAGCACTAGTATTGGCATCCACCTCTGCAATTTTGACTTTGGATTACTTAATCTCACTGTTCTCTGCCTAGTATCCAATCTTGTTCATTACTAGATCACTTCCATTCTGCGCTTTCGAGCCAAAATCTCTAGAGAGTAAGTCACAAATGTCTGTAGCCGTCTGATCCCAGCCAAAAAAGAAGAACCTACACACAGCTCTATGCTGGCTAGTCAGCCCACCTTTCAGAACAACTCAGCTCCTCTCAAACTGGGCAAATCCCTTGTGCATCAAAGCGCAACTCTGCCAGACCCAAGAGGATTACCTGAACTCTCCTGCTGGGCAGTGTTAGACCATGGAGGTTACCTGAAGGGCAGAGTAGGACAGCACCTTACACGGAGTGCAGTAACTGTTAACAATCACAGTGAGGAGGGACAGAGGTGCTTTGGAGTCTTCGAAATAAAAGGTGAAATTTAAAAGAAATTGCTGAAAATGAAAACTAGGCTGAAAATGAAAACTGGGGGAAGAAGGGTAAAGTAGGCGTTTGATGACAGTTAGTCATCCTGTAGACTCCCAGGCCAAGCCAGCACTCCTGCCTGGGTAGCCCAGAGCTGTGACTTGCCTCTGCCTGAGGGGACACTTGAGATGCTCTAGCCCTACTATCAGCATGGAGTTTGGGAGCACCCCTCTCCTGCCCAGCTTTTATCAGTAGGTTGAAGTGAGCTAAGCCTGAGGGATGAGCCTGGCAGCAGCTGAAATGCTGCTGAGTCCGGAGACAAATCCCAGAACGGACTCATGATTTTAGGAGCGTGGAAGGAGCATCTTGGGGAATGAGAGTATCACCTCTGTGCAGTCATACACTGCTGGTCAGGGATTACAGCTGTGACAGGAGCATTTTCCAGAGTCACAAAACAAAGCTGGGCAACTTAAAGATATCGTGTGGCTTCTGGAGAGAGCCCAAGGCCAGGAGCCACTAGATGTCACTGCTGCCCCGGCACTGCCACCGCACCCGTGGACACGACAATATTAATGGAACGTTTGTATCCCAAATAAACACCGCCTCTGCCTTCAGTAAGCGATCGAGCAAAGCCACCTGAGCTACACACAGCTCACCCGATTCACCTCTTCCATGCTCTGACACCAACCAGCTGCAACCCCATTCATCTCAAGGGTTCAACAACTATCACAGGGCACGGATGGAGAATTAGACAGGGTCTGCTAAGGTTAGAGGAAAGGTGGCAGGTTTGCATTCACACATGTATGGTTGCTTCATGAGATATCCCACTGACTTTTTTCTAGAGTGGGCAATCAATTTTTAAGTCAGTCTTTTAGCTTGACTTTTACTGAACTAGGTTCTCCATCTTCCCACAAGTTTTGTCATTTCCCTCACATATTCACAGGGGATGAAGCATTCTAGTCTCATCTTGGGGAAACACAAGCACAGCCTTTGGACCCTGGGTAGTCACTTACTACAGCATAATTAAAGAAGTAGTAAGAACAGCAAGCAGTTTCAGACCTATCTTAGACAAGGAAGGAAAGATGGATGCATCAGAAGGTGACACTGTGTCACGTCTGGTTCTATGGGCTTCCATTCTGCCTATACTTAGCGACAAGGGAAGATTTTTCACAGCCCTCCCAAATTCAACTAGCTACAGCTAGTCCAAGTGAAAACACTGTGCATGACCCTTGATTATACTCTTTGATGTGCATTTCACACTGAGTAAACCCCAGCAGAAATACACTAGCCCCACGCAAAATTATACCACCAAGATCCCCTATTAATTACACAACAACTAAAGGGATTTGTTCCCAGCACTGGAGTATTTTGTCCTTCCTGTCCCTTCTCTTTATCCTTCCTCTTGGCCATCTCCAGTTTTGAGCCTGTCAGAAATGTGATTTAAGCAAGATAACATCGGTTTGCCAGAGGAGGTCCATTCTCCATCATCTGCAAAGACAGTAGATCCTGAAAAGGACACTGAATCCGTTTGCTTTATTCAGCAGCAGTTGTGCCACGTACAGTCTGTGTCTGTGTTCTCCCCCTTGCCCCTCCAATTCCCACCAGCTCCAAGGGGATTTGCAGTAAAAGGGCTACAGGTACTTGTGTCACCCAGGTCAGCCTAATAAACTAGCCCAAGCCACACCAGCAAGCTGTGAGCCCCAGACCAGGTAGCATGGATCAAACATTCCCCCTATTTCGTGGGCAAAAGAATACATTAGTTTGTGTATATAATAATTGTGTTCTCACCGCTGGTTGCAGAGCTGACAGGCAAAGCAGTCCAAATGGTAAACATTATCTCTGGCCCTCATCACCATCTCAAAGGCAGGGATCAGTTTACTGCAGGCAGCACAATTCCCGGTGGTACCAAAGAGCCTGCCAAAGAAGCACAATCATTAGAAGCCATTTTAATTAAATGGTGGAAGGACTAATTAAGTGTAATTAGCAGTATCAAATACTGTATTGCACCAATAAATAGAAGTTGCAGTCTCCATTTCACTGACCAACCAGCGTGCAGGAACTTGGGATAAAACTGCCTGGTGAGCAGGCTCTGATTGTAGAGACGAAACTTCATTTGGTTTGCAAGCCTAGGGCTAATTTGCTGTCTAATGGAGAAAAGCATTAAACACTTGGAGCACTATTTTGGGGCTCACAAAATTTCAGTCAAAAACTATCTGCCTCTCTGTAGCAGTGGGGTAGTGCTCGGAGCCACCCATCCTCCTCTGCATGGGCTTGCTCTGCTTGGCCGCAGCCTGATGGAGGGACAGGCTGGCAGCCACTCATAGCAAGACAGAGAAGTCCTGCAAACTTTGCCAATGCTGGTAGGCAACGGTGTAACAGAGCTCAGGAAGAACCTCATTTACCTGCTGTTTAAAAAGAAAACGCACAATTTCTCTTTCCATGAGTGCACAGCATTTTGCAAGGTATCTCAGAGAGCAAGGCCCCCTCCTTGGCTGTGCCCTCCTCCTCCCGCATCCACGTCCCTCCTGGGAGCCAGCTAAGCCCTTCCATGGTGGCCTGAACAGCATGCTCAGCCGTTCCACTTCAGCTCCCTGGTCCTTGAGGACAGCCCTTCAGCACTGGAAGCTTTGCCATTTCCATCTTGGCTTTCACTATCTATCTCCCCAGATGTCTGCTGCTGTTACAGCTCCTGCCAGAGGACTCAACCAAGACATGAGCATCCTTCTCCAAGCCCTCTTCTCCAAGGTGTCCCTGCAGACCCCTGTGCACACCAGGGGTGCCGTGCCATCGCGACTAAAGCCGCGGGAACCAGCCTGGGGCACCGATCAACAGGCTGACAAAACCAATCTCACCCCAGACTGTGGTCAATATGCATGTGGTGAGTTACTTTGCTTGGAAGACGATACAAATCGTATTCTTGGAGCGATAAGCCTCAAGACGTACAATTCCTGCTGACCATTAGCTCTGCACATGCAACGCGTCGCTGCTTGCAGACAGATTTGGGCTCATGGTTTGTTTCAAGCCATTGGTTCTGGCTGATTCCACAACACGGAGATGAGAAGCATCAGGAAAATCTATAACCAATTTCTAAACCTGTAATTTGCCAAGCTAATCAATACTAATTATTACTGGCCAGTAATTGTGAATTAAAACACCCAGCAGTGTTATAGAAACCTCCATACAGCTCTCCCTCCCTTCCACAGCACCGTGATTCCAAAGTCAGCTTGCTCTCTAGCTGTAAAAAAGACTGCTGTTGTTTTTCTTTAAAAGTGGTCTTTCATTAGGCCTGGCTGGAAAACCCCAAGTCTTGCTATGAAGAAAGTGCACCACTTTTTCCTCGTTGCAGGACAGATTTGCAAAATGAATACCAACATTTCTTCCCCTATGATTCCATCATATGAAGGCTGAAAGGCAGAGTGAAATCCCAGTCTCAATTTGCACTGGGAAACTCACACCATATAGTCAGTGATGGAGCAGCCCCTTTTTCCCCTCAAGCTGACCACACTCGCTCCTGCCCTTGCAGGAAGGCAGTCAGGGGAGACAGCTGAGCACAGGGCTTGGCTACCTAATGGCAGCAGACCCGACTCAAAAAAATGTAGCAGTGAAAAGCATCCAGGTCTCCACCCTGGAACACCCCGGCTCTCATTGTGCGGGAAATCAAGCCATTGCTACAGATATCCTGCCCTTCCTCTAGCTGCCCCTTTCCACAGTGCCTCACTTAGCCAGAGCAAAGCCTGGAGAGTTCTTGCCAGGATTTTCCTGTTTCCATAAAACCAGGCATCCGTTTTTAGAGTACCCTAGTCACAGCAAACTCAAAAAATGAGTCAAATGCATTAGGCAGGGAAACTGGGAGGTTAATCCTAGATTTGCTCTGTGCCCAGCACTGCTACATGCACAAGTATAAAATATCCATTATTCATTAGCATCACAGTTGTGTGGAGCTCAATCTAGATTAAACAAAATAAAGGGGCCCCAGACAGCACCATTTGCATTGTTAAGCAGGTGCTTTTCTTCAGCCTTCAAATAGGAGACTTTTCTAAATGGAAATGATGGGGAAATTTGGACAGATGTTCACTTAACTATTTAAACAGTTAGCTTAAGAAACATGAAAAATGTATTTGGCATCGTATTCACCTGTCTCCTTTCAGGGGTTTTGGGGGTAAACCAATTGTTAAACAGCTTTGACTGTTTGCATAAGATCTGAAGCTTATGTCCTGTCCAGCTGAAATCGTGTTGCCTTCTAATGTCTACATAAATGTAGCTTCCAGCTAGTCAGCGTGCTAATCTTTTTCTCTTCTATCAAGTTTCACAGTCCTCCCTATCCTCCCCTTTCCTAACAGATGAACATTTCACACTTATTCCAGCACTTCCTAATTTTAATCTGCTTTTCAGGTAGTAATTTAGAGTCCTGTATATTCACCATCCTTTTAAGAATACCGTAATTTGTGGCTCAGTGAACATTTTGTTTTTACATCTATTGGAAGAAAATGCAAAATGAGCATAGACTTTTGCCTTTTTTGTTTGCTTGTAGAAAACCTGCCACCTCTGATACCTACTGATCCAGAAGCCACTTGAGCTGAAACTTTCTGAGATTATTGGAGGAGAGAGAGAAGATAAGGAGCAGGAGAAAAATCTTCCACCCTAAGTCCCATTTGTGGTTATATTTAAAATAACCCCACACGAACAAACTGATCTGCATTCTGTCCCCCAGACACCTTCATAACAGATGCAATTCTCTCTCACACATTCACACACACAAAGTTGAAGCGCATTAGAAAAATCTGTCGGAAGATACTCAGCATCTACTTACCAGCTTGGAGCCATTGGCATAAAAGAAGCTGGAAATACAGAAAGTTTTCAGTTTGGAGTTGTTTCGCTTCTTCTAAAAACCCTATTTTTTCACTTCCCTTTGAAGTTGAAAGGCAACAATTTTAAGTACAGATTTATTTCCCTTATGTAACAGGAAGACCCAGCCAGCTTGTAAATAAGCATAGACTATGCAGATTTAAAATTTAGCACAATTAAACTTTTACCCTGTGGTAGTAATTATGTTTAATGGCTCTTAGCCTGAACTTAGCCACGTCTATTGTTGTCAGCCAGTCTAAAAGCAGGAGTTTGTCCAAGGACAATTTTCTGTAGTTTATGGGCACACTAAAAACCCTGCTATGCTCTATTCTCATTGGCCATTGATGTCAGTGTGTAAAGTAAAAATTAAAGCTAATTGGAATACAAGAGCGGCCCTGAATGCAAATGAATTAATGGAAAAAGACGGGAGGGCTCCTGGAAGCAGTAGGCAACTGTCAAAAGGATGGTTTTTATGTAGTCTTGACTGGGCTAAAGAGCAGTTTTGTGCAGTATGATCCACACCACAAGAGCTCCATGAATACACCTGAAGTTAATATAAACTAAAGTCACAGAACCCTCAAGAAGTTTTTTTGGCAGAAAAAAGAATGGTAAAGGATCCTTACCATGGGGAAAACTGTAAGTAACTTCTCATATGAACACATTAAGTTTAGCATTTTTTAACAGATTTTTCCTTCAACCAAAATGTGCAGGGGGTCTAAACTGAGAATCTTCTTGCCTATTTCTGTCACCACTAGGAACAACAATCTGGTTTAGTCATTGCCTGCAAGGAGAGAGTCCCCGTTTCTCCTCCCCCCCTCAAGCCTGATGTCTGACTAGTTAGCAGCTTGCAATCAAAAAAGAAGAAAATCTTCCCTCTACAGAAAGTGAAAATTTTGGAGCTGTTAACATCACAGGAGACAAAAAAAGAGGAAGCAGGACAGACACATACAAATAATGAGTGGTACGGAAAGAACAGCTTGGCAGTGTCAAGTGGATTTTTTAAAAACAATACAAGAAGAAAAGTTCACAATTAAACAGCTGAATTGAGACTAATAATTCACACACCCTCCCCCCAAAAGAGTTTTTTTTTCCACACTGAAAGGTAAGAATTATGAATTCAAAGAGGACTAAACCGTTACCTACAGATAAATATCAACATTTGTAGATATTGCATACAACTACGTGTTTTTCCACATGTTTATATACCCAGATTATCTGGATATACAAGTTTTTGAGGAGCTACCAAACCTCATGCTCATATCCCCTCCAGCTAGGTGAAAGAAGTTTTCCCATATACCTTCCCTATATACCAGCTGCTGTTTATTTCCTGGCTTCATCAGGACCTGCCATTGAACAAGACTTACTTTACATACCTGAAACTCATCATCATGAAAAGAAAAGGTTTTGTTCCTATCATTTGAAACAAACCCACATCCAGTATTTCAATGATGATGGCTCTTAACAGCTTACAATCAGTATTTTTCCCATCTGTGCGTATTAGAAATATGCTAAGCTACAAGTCTGATTTGACCAAAGTATTGAATATACCAGTAATTGCAGGGAAAGCCTGAACATCACTTAAAAAGATAAAAAGAATAAGCTTAAAAGCAACTTCAGACAACTTCCCTGTAATCAGCCTTTGCATAATATTATAGAAAGCCTTAGTGATAGGCAATTCAGCTCTGTAAATACATATTAGCCTGTGCACCCTCCTATCCAGGACACTATTGTCAGTGCTGCAGCGGGAAGTCATGTCAACAGAAGGAAAAGAAATGCACTTTGATATTAATGAAATTGGTCAAGCTGTCCTCTCACGAAGGCTTCAAGTTCAATCCCAAAGAATTTATGTCTTGCATGCCAAAGGGTTTGGCATTCACAGACAGCATAGCAAGAGGAGTTGAACCAGCACTGTATGAAACAGCCCTCTGGCCGAGTGACCGCAGTAGTTCAGAGATTACTGGCCATAACCTTCAAAGTTGCTCAAGGGTATCTGTTTTCAACTGAAGAACACAGCTGAATGTTCACTTATTTTTACTCCTTCGGCCTCTCCCTCCATATTTTCAATGGATATTTACAGTGGGGCTGGGACTCAGAAGGTAGAAGAAGTCCAAGTCCTACTCTGCTGCCCCAGCCCTTTTTACGGTACGTATTACTGAAGCTGCTGACCTTAAACCCATCTGTCTCTGGCACTGCTGAACACATGTGAAACCATGTCCTCTTAGGAGAGTTTAAATACAGCAGTCAGAAAACTGTGAAGTTGAAATGCTAGAGGCATGCTAGTGTCCACATCTGGGCAGAGTTACTCCCCAGCAGCTTTCCTCCTCACTGAGAGGTTGTGGAGATGGAAATAAAAGGGCAAGAAGCAAATGAACAAAGTATGAGCACAGGCTGTGAGAAACTCCTGGAACAGCTAGTATGGAGGAAAAAAAAAATCTGTACTTTAACATCACAAAGCACAGCAATGTTGCCAAGACATATTGTATTTTGAGCCTAATTAATCCTCCTTAATTTGTACAGACACCAAATGTAGAAGTAAGAGTGTCCTATGTAGCATGCAAGATGCTCCCTGTTGTGATGTAAGAGTTTAGCGACATTTTTAGGTTCTGAGCAGATACCATTTGTTCAGACACACCGCTTTTATACCTCTCCTTCCCACGCTAAGTATGTCCCTTGAAAATCTGACAGGGCATACTCTCGGTGCATGCATGCACCCCAAGGCTTCTCCAGAGGAACGCAAGCCCCAAACACTCTCTTGCCTGCTTCAAAGGTGTTGCAGCTTCTGCAGGCTGAAGCTAAATTCCAAACATGAGTGATGTAAATTCTGCCCACCGTAGCACACACGTCTCGGTTCCTGAAGGCTTGTGCTTACATGTCCAAGTGTCGTTTAATGTTTTGGCTTAGGCTTGTTGCTACCAACCCAGGGAAGACTCCAAAGAGCGTATTTGTTCACATCCCCCCATGCTCCCATCACCGCTTTTATCCCACAACAAAATTAAACTCTGCGTATTTTCTAGATACAGGACACTTAATCTAAAGGGCATCTAAAGTGATTCATTAACAGAATGAACCTGCTTGGGTATTTGAAGAGCTAAAACCAGTATGCAAAAACTGGAAACCCTGGTACTGCACAGTTGACCTTGTTTGGACTAGGAGCTGCTGAGGGAGGAGTTCAAGCCTTTGTGACACATACAGTGCTGAGGGGTTACAGGGGATGGCAGCCCTGCTCGGAGGCCCCCGTTCATCAGGTGAGGTGCACAGGGCTGCTTGCTGGAGGAACCAATGTCAGGCACAGCACTGATCAAAACACATGAGAAGTTGGGTGAAGAGAATTTCCATGAAACCCACTGAGAAACAGCATCAGGGTTTCCTGGAAAACCCTTCTCTCTTGCTGATTTGCCATCATTTTTTAACGTAGGATTTGAGCTTTCTTTTGAGTCTAATTAAGACCCTAATCAGTTTAAATGATGAAAAACTTTCCCAACACCAGCATATCAAACACACAGAAGCAACAGTTCTGCTCCTGTCAAAGAAAGACTGACTCGCCTTTGCTCGTGTGAGGGCGCCATGCTGAGTAAAAAGGAAAAATCACATTCTTCATCAGCACTTTACAGTGAAATTTAAGTTGTCAGTTCCTCACGGGAAATCCTGATGCAACACCCAAACCGTCCCTGTGAAGCGGAGCTTGGTGAAATGTTTAATTATGCTGCGGAACAAACACACATCACTGCGTGGGGGCTGCGAGGAGCCATCCGAGCTGCATGCTAAGCTTCTCTGTCCCAGAAGCAGTTTCTTCAATAGCATTTGCTTATCAAAAATAATTAGGGGTAGAAACGCTGGAACTGTGATTACGAAACAAATGGTAAATCTATTTGCTGAGACGAAATGTATTGAAAGATATATCTAGACACAGCTGGAGACTGAGGTGATACCACAAGGATAACAACTCGAGATCCAATTTCATCTTTCATGATTAAAAAATGAGGAAGAAAGCGTTTTATGAAATGTGAAGGTTAACAAATGTTCCTTCACAAGCAATGACGACAGTTTATCTTTTGAAACAAATGATCAGGCTATGGTCTGCTAGGCGCTCCTGAAACACATCGGGAAGATTTCTGCCAAAAACCTACTGAGGATCAGCACACATGCTGCCAGCACCCGGGACAAAGCCGGCTCCAAAGCAATGCCAGCACAGCGGGGAGGGAGCCGGCTGTGCTCCTGTCCCGACCTCTGCCCTGCACGAGTGACAGAAGCAAAGCTCATCCCTGTTCCCAATCCATGCAGCAGGACACGGCTCAATGACACCTGCCCACAGAAGGGGTGGCATAGAAGGGTCCCAGACCTTCTCCTGGTCAACCACTTCAGAATTTCCAATCTGCCCAAAACATTCCAGAAGCCCTTTCTGACTAAAGGGAAGCACCCATACACTGCCACCTCCGCAGCAATGAGGCAACTGGTGCCTGGTGCTGGGTCTCCGAGATGGGAACTGGGGATGGAGCGTGGGCAGGGGGCAGCATATCTAACCAGGTGAATTATTCCTAAACAACACAATCAGCTCATAGTCAGAAATACTGGTCTATAAAGAGAATATGAAACACCATTTTTTTTCTCCTGGTCATTACACTGCAATATTCCTTTTGGACTACAAATATAAAAGATGCATGTTTACATTTCTGGGTAAAGAATCAGTCTACCTTTTAATTTTCCACATGAGGGGTGATTTACTAAGCAACAATGCAACAGTCTCATACAGAGGAAATGGTCAATAACGAATCCCTCTGAATGTCCTCCAGGTAAAGCACACCTCTAATGGTGTGACTACAGTGTGAAGTATAAAAACTCATTTTATTCTGCTATAATTTGACAAGTAGACCAAACACTATGAGTTGTTTAATGAGTAAAAAAGTGAGGATAGAAGTTCTAAAACTGTGAGGGAATTATACTATAGGAATGGGTAATTATCCAAGAAGGAAAATTCAAATTACCAGGAGTGAATAGACAGTAGAGAAGATGGTGATGGCAACTTTAGTTACTTCTATTAATAGAACTAATAGTTAAAATTGAGAGAGAAAAAATATTATGTGTAGAAGTTAACACAAGATGTTTTAAAGAAAAAAAAGAATTGTTTTATGCTCCCATAAAATACGGGACTGTATAGCAACGCTCTTATTCCTATTCTAGCAGCCTGAAAGGGTTCATTAGCATTTGGAGAGCAGAACACAGGAGTTTGGCAGAGCCTCCCTCAAAATCCCAGTATAAACTAAATTTACTTATTACTGAAAACACAAACCATGATAGCTGTAAAGCTGCCTAAACAGCTGAATGCTAGTTAACAACTGTGTTACAGAATTCCACAGAATTTCACAGAATATTCTGAGTTGGAAAGGACCCGCAAGGATCACAGAGTCCAACTTTTTTTTTAAACAGTACCACTGCCTCCCTGGCGGGAGTCTCCCACGTGAGAGGCGGGGACACTCGCCACTGCACTAAACTGGATTTTAAATGTTATTCCTTCCTAACTGAGTCTTGGTCAAATTTCCTGGGATATGACAATTATACTGTTATTCCTAACAAAAAACAAGTAAGAAATATTTCTAGTGGTCAAAGCTGTAACATCCTAAATTCAGACAGCAGGGGAAATATTTAAAGCAAAAGCCACCTAAGTCTTCTCTTCCCAGTTTAACCAACACAAACAGCACAAACAGCAACAGACTTCCCACAAGGTGGGCCAGGGATTACTCCAACCCCAAAAATTAAGACAGGTGTTAAGAGACTCCCTTCAGGCAGAAGGGTTAGGGTTCTCTGTTTCAAAGAGAATGTTGAACTGTTGTGACTGTTGTGACAGAAGCTGCATGGTCATGGTCAAACTAGTCCCAGCTGCTGCCTTCCATATTTCATGTCATGAATTGCTCTCTCTTCCCAAAGTTGGGGCCATTTCCTGGGGTCTGCAATGCATGGCTTCTTTTCCATCTTGAACACAGGCTTCCGGTGTGCCCCAGAAAATTCATATCATCTAGGGACCATTGAGAAGATCACAGATTAAGCTTTTCCACCTCAAAACAGGGATGTCATTGGGGTAAAACAGGGAAAGAAAGAAATGCTCTACAACTACAGTGATAAAGAGATTCTTCTAAGCTTAACAGCGTCAATACTGCTGTCCTTTGGTACTTTAACATGTCTGATTCGATGCCACACATTATTTTTGTTATGAAACAAGAATAAATCAAAATCAATACAGTGTTTATTAAATGGACAAAACATGGGGTAACTCATAGGTCTCAAAAAGCAAATGTAAATGGGAAACACTGCTCAGCTGACTGTTTCTAGCAGGGTTCTGTAACATGTAGAATAAAGCTGAGTATCTATCTTTAGAGTTGAATTAAGAGAAAAAAAACACAGACACAACATTTTTTCAAGACCACAAATGACAGATTCCAGAGAAGTGATAAATAATGAAGTGGGGATGACAGATGGAGAGACCTGGATCACTTGGCAAGCTGGGTGCAAACAAGATGAAGAAAAGATAATGTGTATAAACATGATAAAGTACAAAGAAAAAGTCCAGAAAATAATGCAGCTATTCTTTCTGGAAAGAAGACTATTCCTGGAAGTAGCTCTCCTAAGAGCTTTTGGGGGGTCTTGGTGATAATACCTAGCATGACTCAATTGTGATACTGTGATTAAAAGCTTCCTCAACAAGGGAAGATCAAGAACTGTTATATTCTTCATTGCCACATCTGAACTATGTCCATGACACAAAGAGCACAGCTGAGCTAAAGAAGAACCCCCAAAATGGTATTTTGGAGTTAGAAATCAGTGTGTTAAAGAATCTTCTGAAGCTCAGTTTTTTCAGCTTAGCACAAACTGGGATCTACAAGTGTATTTTCACAAGTGATTCGTAACATTAGTGAATACTCAGATTCAAGCAAGGTACAAAAATGATTTCATTATAGTGAAGATAGTTAAATCTCATCACACCATTTCCATCTTTACAAAGGCTGCTTATTCTTGTTTTCCCCCTTCAGATGTGGTCCCCGTTACCCAAGCTCCTTCTCGCTTAGGTTTTTGGGCTGCAACCCACTTAACCAGGTGTGGACCTGCAACTGCTGTCTGTGTGGCAGAATTTCAGCCAGGACATTTCATGTGTGCCTTGCAGAATTTCAGCTCAAGCAGAAGCAAAAATCCTCATGTGGGCAGGATGCTCCCATACACTGCATGGCTGAAAGGCAAGGTGACAGCTCCCATATGGCAGCTAACACACATTTCTTCTGTTTGGCTCAGTGCTCTATTTCTCATCTTGAGAAGGAGAAACATGCCTGTTCAAGTTTACTAAGAAAATACTTACTAAAGGTTTTCAGAAATACCTTTTACATAGAAACACACAGAACATCTGATCATTGACACTAATCTCAACAGCCTCTGGACACTACAAGGTTAGAAGGCATGTTACTTCCCTGTCTTAGAATAGTGTCTTGGATTTGTTTTGCTGCAGATGTTTTGCTGGTTTGGTTGCATGCCAAAAGCTGTAGTGTTTTAGCAGTGCTTTAGGAAAAATAAAAGGAAATAAAAATCACATTCTAAAAGGAAAATACATTAGCTGGAGATCGTTCTCCCAAAGCAAAAACAAAGCAAAACTTGGAGTGTTTTGCAGTGTGACCCTCATAAAAATGTTTGCATTAGGTCTGCTGTCTTATTAATATTCATTTGTGTTTATATAAAGTATTTTGCACAGAAACCCCATACACACCAGGCAAAAAAATCCCATGTGTTGTTATGTATTGCAGACACACAGTGACAGGATAGTTCTAACACAGAGTTAGTGATGGTCTCTGCTGACTTCCTCATAAAGAAAATTTTTTTGAAGTTTATCTGTAATTTTTGAGTTTTACTCTGTTTAGTTAGCGAAGAGACAAGAGACCCTTGGGATGAACCTCAAGAGAAGCAGTAGAAGCCTGTCTAAAAGCTGTGACTGAAAAAGAAAAGGTTTGACCAGGTCTCACCGCCCCTGCAAGAGTATGGCATCAGAGATATGCAAGAAGAATTAAGTCAAGTACTGTTTGATCTTGTTAATTCATAATAATAAGAGTTAAGTCATGACCTCCTCATTCTACCTTCACCTAAGAACAGGATTCCACCTCCCTGACTACAAAAATACATTAAATGGAAATAAAAAGCCATGCTTAGACAGAGGAAGGAACTCCAATCCCTTCTGGAAGGGCTGGCCATGCACAAGCACGTGTTTTCATAGGAGAGGTTTAGAATGCCAGACAGCTGGCAGGATGCTGAAAGGCTTTGTGAAGAACCCACAGTACATTCCTCTATTTACCTCAGGTAATCTCTGCGGCAAAGAATGAGATTTGCTTTTGTGTAAAGAGTTGATCCAACCTCTCCAAGACGACAGTCACAGCAGGCACACTTTAGACAGTCTTCATGCCAATACTTATCCAGAGCCTTCAGCAGGTACCGGTCCTTGATCTTTCGGTTGCAGCCAGCACAGCCCTTCTGCTTCCCTTTGGGTTGCACAGATAACATCGGCACACCTGCAATGCAAACACAGCATTTCATTTAGAAGATATCCAAACAGCTTAGATATGTTGCTGGCATTTGGGGTAGCACTGTGAGCTACAGGCAGATCTATGAGCAAACACTGCTGCTGGTTTCATTACAAGAGGCTCACACTGCAAGAAGTTGACAGTCAAAGGAATTTTAACTTCATTTGCTGTCATGGGCTAAGTGGCAGTGTGACACTTGCAGAATATCCTTTTTTCTTAAGGATAGGGCTGACACAACTCACCAGACTTTTTATAATTAACATCTTGCAGCAGAATAAACTGGCTGCAATTTCCACATTTGATTTTCCCCTCATTACCAGTACCCTTGAGTTCTTAATTACCTGCTACAAGCAATTATGAAGATCAGAAGCACATTTTATGTACCCCCAGCTCAAAATCTTGGGTGGACTAAGGCTGATGGGGAAAGGAGAGGAAGTGGTATAAAAAGATGTGGTACGCCACTGTTTTCTTCTCTCTTCTGGGCTCTGCTGGTGACAGAGGCCTCACTGAAAGCTAGAGCAACCCAGGAGCTGCTCCAAAATAAATGCAATTCAAAAGCTCCTCAGGGCTCCTGAGAATAACCCAACTAGTGCCCCTCTGCCACTAGTGAAACCACACTCTTGTATTGCTGAAGAAGGTCATAAAAAGCCAGAAATTTCTTCTTCCTTGGAAACCCTAGCTGGGACTGCAAAGCAAGCATGAGTTAGCTGGGCAAGAAGTGGTGACAGGACTCTCAAGTTGTCAGGCTGATGGAGACTTGCTGTGGCTACCTTCCTCATAGTGCTGTCTTCAGATTCTTCCTCTCTTTCAAGAGCCAAGTGCCTACCCCATGGTGAGTGCTGACACAGTTATGAGACCTGTCAGCATTCTCAGCTGAAGAGGGGCTAGGAAAGGATTTTATGGAATCAACAGGCAGGGTGGAAAAAACACAAGGGTTGTACTGTGAAGGAGGAAGGGGACAGGAAATGATGAAAGAAGAATTCATGGCGATGCCAGAATTCCATTTTCTCTGGAGCTTTAATTTTACTTTGTTATGCTTTTTATTTTTACTGCTGTCAATCACTGAAAATGACAATGTGGGTCTGTAACAAATATGCTGTGGGCCTAGCAAATGCAGAGATGATGAGAGGGGACACTGGCCACAGAGGCAGGTGTCACTGGTTATATACTGTTACACCAAGTTAATCCATTTCTATAGGAAGCACTGGACATCCCAGAAAGTAGCAGCTTGATAATGAAATTATTAACAGTCCCTTAACTAGAGAGGACCGAGTCAGTGCCACTATAGTAAGTGACATTTGCTCCTTAAAAGCCAGGGTGACCCAAGAGTGGCTAATGATCAGTGCATGTAAACCCACCACTCCTGCAGTAATAATTGCTTTGTCAGAGCTCCAAGCAAATGACAATAGCACTTAAGACACCTCTACACAAACAGTGAGATATTGATCCATTTGTAATCAAAGTGGTCTCAGCAGCACAGAGACAGGTCAAGTAACATTCGAAAACTCTAAAGGCTTAAAGAACCCTCCTGTCCTCTGTTGCAGCCCACTTGAAACCCGCTCACAAAGTTGGTAGGAGCCAACTTTTGACACCAGTAACAGATACTGCAACAATTAAGTGAAAACTTACATCTGTGTTAGGCTGCCACACATGCAACTCCTGACGCTACCAAGAGAAATTCCACATACACAGCCACAGAGGAACATTCACATATTCAGAAAGAGGGAGAAGACAGGGAAGTGACAGGAATGGAATATAGTGCAGGTGCCGGAGGTCAGACTGCAGAAATCCTGAGGACCTGGCGTGCACCTCAGCACCATGAGTTTCCCATGACAACAAATGAAGTGACCCTCTGGTTCTAGACATAGCACTTTTTTTTCCCCCCCAAAACGCATTTCGGGAGCAAACAGAAGCTTCACTTTCCAAGTAATTTCTATTCTTCCCAACTCCACGCCAGGAAAACAGCACATTGGGAGAAGAGGCTGTCTTGTTCTGAGGGAGAGAAGGGGGTGTACACAAATTTTCATTTGCAAACTGTGTAAGATCAGTACCAGTGATGAAAGAAAATAGTTTGCACCTATGAAAACTAAGACCTAAATGTGCAAATTATATTTTCAGATAGGAGCTTCAGACACCAGCCAGTCACTACCCACGCCCCAAACAGGCTCTCCAAATGTGAGCTGTGCGCCCTTAGAGGCAGAGGAGGATTTCTTACGAGGGGAGGTCATAAAACAATCCATTTGCAAGGTTCATCTAGGTAACTTCGGGATCCTACACGTGGAAAGATGCAGATTCGAGATAACCAGTGCACCTTAACCCCCTCCTCAAGATTGCTGCCGCATGGGTAGGGTTTGAGATAAGCTCTGATATTCATAAATACAAGACCTTCAGCCAGATGGGACTTCCCAAGCCCCCTGGGCACTTTTCAAAACAGTGTCCTTTCAGAGTTACAGCTGCCCTCACTCAGAGCGAGGGCTCCACTGCAACGGCAGCATAATCAAGAGCAAGGGCAGTTGCTCAGTGATGAAATCCTGGCTGGACCATTAGGAGAGGCTGGTTTGATTATTTAGGGCAGGTTAGGAGGGTCTCTTGTGGTAAGCAGGAGGATGGCTGAGGGCTGGTTGTAGTGGCAGTTCTTGTTCTACCTGTGGCCCTGCCAGCCCTCACTCACTGCAGCCATCTCAGCTCCTCACTATTGCGAGAGTTCCATTGTCTTATGAGCACCTCCTGCGAATAAGGGGAATGTAACACTTTGATTTGCTTCTAATAACTAGCAAAGGAACAGATATATATATTTTTAAGCAGTACCTTAAGCAAGGAAAAAAGCTAGGTGTTTGGTCAGTGTTCAGCAGGGAGCTTTCTAATGAAAAAAGGTACCATTTCAGAGATCATATGATGTTCAAAGCTGCTATTCCCACTCAGATAATAACGAGCAAGGTCAGCCTCTGCTGGTCAGGTTCACTGTTTTGAAATTACATTTTGGGCTGTGAGGTTTCTCTCTGACATCCGAACCAACCGGTCTGCACGGAGCACACACGCCACTACTGAAAGTTGCAGCTGCAATTAGCTGGTGAGTTGACACAGCAGGCAAGGCGTGAAACAAAATTTCAAAAACTGCCAAACTTGATCAGCAAGGGTTCCTCAAACACTTGCCATGTCATTTCCAAGCAACAAGAGAGAAGCATCTCAGAAGCTTAACCCCTTTCACAGTCGAAGGCTTCCAGAGAGAGGAACGAGCCAATACTAAATCCTGCCTTCCTCCTCCTCCTGCCTCCCTTCCAGCAAACCTCAAGCAGTCTGGGCTTTGCAGGCAGAAACCACCTGTGAAACTGCTCTTTCTTTTTGGAAATTTCCTCACTGCAAGACAGTAATGCTGCTTCATTTATCTGTGTACATTTTTCCCCAGTACTTGCCAAAAACTGTCAAGATACCTAGCTCAATTTGATAAGGGACACATGGTGTCTAACTGGGGGCTGTCAAGAAACAAAAGGGTCACCTTTAACAAATTCCACGTATGCTCTGTGGGTGACGATTAGAAAATGAGAACCAGTGTTGCAGAACTAGAAAAATTAACAGCCGGACATTCACACATTTAAATATGTAATCACAAGGGAAGAGAGTATTGCCAAATTCTGAAAGTACCATCAAGTTGCTCTCTCCTCTCCTGTTGCTAGACATCCAGTGCTCTCTTTTCTTAGAAACAGCAGATGAAGCCTTTCTATTTCTGGCTATCTACACTCCCTTCTTTGCCCTTTACAACTTAATAGACTTGCTGCTGGTAAATACAAAACTAAACCTGTTCTGAGTGCTCAGAGCTCCAATACACATTAAAAAATTATAGCCACCACCTCTGGACATACTGAAATTTATGTCTGTGTCTAAAGAGGCTGTTATTGTAGTGAGTAATCTAAACTTTACCTCTATTCACAGTCAGACAAACAAGCTTTAATCAGCCCGTATCTTCTCAGTCGGGGTCTCTCTGTAAAATGATTCAGCTGGCTTTATAACACAAGTGTCCACTAAGTACACCTCTAAATTTTTCTAAGCCATTTTACTGATATTTCTATTCACATGGCAATCAGCTGCAGTTCCTCTAAGGGCACTGTTCATAAAGCCTCATTTCCAAGAGAGCCTGGGAACTTTTCATAAATGGCAGACCTTTCAAATAACAGTTATCTGCACTGGTCCTATGGAGTATGGCTCCACAGTGTTCTGGTCTGCAAGAGAGCTACTGGTCCCCTCTGAAAGCATGGAAGTTCACCACCTAATTTCTTTAATGCAACTCTAAAGGTTAATTGGTCTGAAAGAGTAATGGGGGACTGCTAGCTAATGATATATGCCTCAAGGCTTTGCAGCTTGCCTGTATTTTATACAGCCAGGTCCACAGCATAAAACACAGGTGATATCACCAGGACTTTTCAGACCCCCCTCCAACGTGCCCCCCTTGAGTCCGAGCCCTCTGCTACACCCACATGTGTCGAGTGAAAACTGCAGGAGCTGAAGGCAGTTCTCTTCCACCTGCATTTCATGCCTTATTAGAGGGGGCTCCAAGAAGTGCCGCCACTGCACTCCTCATTACCACTGCAGAGAACTAAAAACAACCCTAATGAGGAGAGCCAGAGCGTACAGTACGGGGGTGGGAGGAGGGACGTCCTCCCACACTCCCCAAGGAATCTGGCCAAAATCTTCAATTTGCCATTTATGACAGCTAATTAGTTATTCTATTCAAAATCTTTGCTTTAAATAAAAGAACTAATTATACACAAAGGTCAGTCCCCCACCTCCTGTGAAGCTCACATAATTGGCTTATTTCCCCAACATTGTGTGTATGTTTTACACAATGCTTTCAGGCAGATGGCTTTAACTCTTTCCCTCTACAAGTTTTTTGGTGTTGGCTTTTTTGTTGTTCTTGGCGGGGTTTTTGTTGGTTTTTTTTTTCCTTTCTTTAAAACTCCAAAACTTTCCCTCAGATTAGTTACTTTTACCATAAAAGCTTGCTCAAGAGCAAATAACTACAGGCACGCACATCCACAGTACATCTACTCTCTGAAAGGTTTGTGACAACCACTCCAGCGCTGTGCTTCCAGCTCTGTTGTACAGCACGTTGCACAACAAAGCACTAGAATTATGTTTTTATTCTCCACCACAAATTCTTGCCTGAGCAGTGCCTTCAGACACACTTACTGTATTTCTGAACCATTCTTCTGCCAAACACCACAATTATTGCAAGTTTATGTTACACTTATTCTTTTTTTAAAAAAAAGAGTTCTCTCTTTTTTCTTTCCTCCCCCCCCCCGCCCCCCTTTTTTTTCTAATTTATATAAGTGGTTACTATAGGGATGCTGCATTCCAGTGCTAAAAGCAATTTTGGTTTAAAGACCAGGGTCTTGGCAGTTGGGCAACTGAGTCTGGGTTTCAGAGTTCCACTTGAGAGAAAAAAAATGTTTATTTCTAGCATCAACACCCTTTAAATGAGCTGACCTCCTTTTGCCTGCTAACAACCCCCCCAGCATTTGGCTGCAAAAGATGAAAAAGTAACTGAAGAGTAGGAGTAATCTTATTAAGTCCTGTCTCATCACAATAAATAGGCTGCAGTCTTATGTCTTTTATCAGAGGATCTGATATCATTTAAAAGCATTAGAGCCCTGCATCACCCATTTAAGTAAATGCAGACAGTCACTGCCAAAAAAGATGCAGTGAATTTCATTCCCTTAAAAAGAAACTCACTTTGTGTTCCCAGTATTGTATTACTCACCTTCTATGAATATTACACCCTGTGAAACAAGTCAAACCTTTCACTTCCACTGAACGGAGAGCACACTGTCTCGGGCATCTTCACCAAGAATTTCATTTGAAGAATTATGACCAGCAAGGTGAAACTCATCATGTCATTTGTATATCCAATTAAAATGTTACATTTGGAACACTAAGTACTTGCAACCAAATGCTCATGAACAAGCCTTGGACCATTCATCAAAATTATTCAATGAGTAACCACAATCTTCTTTCATTTCCAGTTTCATGCTGCAATATGCAGCAGGTGATTTCTACAGCGGCTTTAGCAATTCATTTGTGGTATTCTTTCTTCAGAATCATTACAGAACAAATTTCCCAAGCATGGCAGAAAAGTAGTTGGTGAGGGCAGTTAGGAGGAGAAACAACTTCTCTTCCAACCGTGGTATAGGTCTGTGCCAAATAACACAGTAATTTTTTTGGCCATACAGTTTATATCAAGCTTTAGAGACATGTATATACATGTTCCAGAGTCTAGTGCCACTGTCCAGTAGCAATTTCAGCTGCCTAAAAGTGACCCAAAGCTTCATGAGTGGCTTCAATCACACAAGTAGAGACGCTTGTTTTCCAGGATTTGCTCTGATAGAGCATATCCAAAAGAATAATTCCAAAATAATAATTAACATAATTTGAATCTGTACCAACCTAGGTCCTGATTCAGGACGCGAAGTTTAGAATCAAGATTTTAATATTCACCACAAGTTTCGAGTCTTCCAGTACCAGTTTTTAGATCCTCTCCATTACAAAGCTGCTCTTACCACAGGGCAACCTGTAGCTATAAAAGAACACATGGCAGCAGGGCCAAACACAGACCATAATAATTGTTGCTGCAAAACAGTTTCTATAAATCATTGCAGTAAGCAGCATTTCCCCTGCGCTCATAAAATATGCTTGTTTGAGCTTTAATTTTTCATAATTGGCATATGTCCAAAGCTTATTCTTATAGCACATCCAGTGTTTCAGTAAAGTCCATTTTTACTGTCTGAAGGGAACTGTAAAGAGACAGGCAGACTTCTTCCACCTTCAACCTAATCCGAGAACATTCTGTTCAAGTTTTCTCAATTAGACACAATTTCGCATAATACAGTCTGGCAAAGCTCCTGATTTTAGGTTGTTGGTTCCCTTCTTCAGTGTCTGTAGTAGAAAGAAGTCTGGCAATGGAGTGACTATCCTGAAACCATCTTTTCAGCAATATAACAACACCACAGATGAGAAAATTTTTATTAGGGATGACTAGCCTGAAATTCATGCCATATTCTTCAACATGCCGTTCATTTGCAGGTAACCACTGAAAAAACACTATGCTCAAAATTTGTCTGCTTAGTGGGTTTGAGCGTCAAAACAAACCAATGGAAGAAGTGTCTCTGAGTCAAACGGTTGCAAAGGTAAGAACTTACCCCACACTTTTCAGCTCTTTTTAGAATAAGCTATGTACCAAAGTTAAATAAGAGGGGGGTTTGTTTCCCCTCCCCTTTTCTAGAAGGCAAGACAATCAAGTAGAAAAACCATTTATCAAGTTAAATACGTATTCCTAAGAGTACTGGAAAAGTAAAAACTCCTCTATAATTTCCAGGCATGTGTGTAATACTACATAATTCTCACCTTCCAGTTAAAATGGACTGTTTAATGCATTGAGGTTCCAAGAGAAAAGCAAAGATGTGAGATGCAGCAGAGCTCAGGTTTAGCAGTGAAACATTAACATCACCCTGATAGATTTGGCATGCTATATATGTGAATATTTAAAGGAGAATAGAACTATATCATTGCACAATCATCATCACCATCTTTTCTTCTGCTTCTTTGCAGACATATACAATGTCAACCTAAGCTTTCGGCAACCTTAATAGAATTTCAGTGCCCACTGCCAAATGGCCATTTGATGTTCTGCTCTGTGTACACTGATGAAGCAATCTGTCACAGCTCTTAATGCAGGCAATAATGACTATCCAATCTAAAGCTTTCACAGGCTTATAGAAATTTCTCAAGACTTTTGGAGCCTATAATAATTTGTGCAATACCACAGAAGAATTTGGAATCCTGGTGCTCTGTATTTAATGAAATATGAATATACTCCTTTAAGTGTTTCTAGAAGAAATCCTACACAGGCCAAAAACATATTTTACACTATCAATCACCAGAAAGTTGTGCTGGCAACTCTGAAATAGCAAAGGCTGTAGTGATTGCAAGCTATGGTAGTATGAAAATAACAGCCCCTCCTGCCCCTGTCCAAACTTACTGCCAAGACAAGCATTGACATTCATGCCCTGCACGAGATTAGTATAATAAATACACTCAGATTAAAATTTATTTGCATAAAAAAGGCAAGTAAAGATTTGCCTATAGAGAATGGAGGAGTAGTCTACCTACTTAATACAATCTGTGTAAGAGATACAATTGCTGCTGACTGACCTTCTAGAAGTCGTGAAATACACGTCCCTACTGTCTCAGAAAGATGCAGTTATCCCCCAAACCTATTCTCTTCTCCCTTCCCTAACAAAACCAGACCAACTCAATTGCTGTTACAAGTTGAAAGAAGGGCAAGGAGAGCTATTTCCTCCTCTTCTTGTTGAAAAGAAAAAACACAACAGTCCTTTGCAAGACCATTTGCATGCTGAGCTGTCAGACCATGCACTCTCCATTAAAGAGATAGCATCCCTTTTCATAAGTCCATTTGGGATCCATTTTAGTGTTATCTAAAAATCAAATCTACATGGTAATCCTTTTAATGTACTCTTGACTTTTAAAAACAGCTTTATGTTCCTTCAGGAAATGTTTTAAGCCATTACTCAGTAATTACTACTCACCCATGAAAACACTGATCTTTTACAATACATATAATCAGTTTGCTGACTTAAAAAAATAAAACAGACTAGAATTTTGTTTCATGAAAGTCGGAAAGAAAAACCAAGGTTAAGAGAGCAACCCATCTCTCTCCCCCTCAGTATATCCAAACGGTACGTTTTTCCTGTTGTATAAGAAAGAGGCTGAGGTGGTCACAGCTCTAAGTGCCTGTGTTAAGTCTCTGTGCGTGGAGACTCTCAATCTCAGTTGTGCAATGGTGAGCCCTGTGTAAGTAACCGATAAATAAATACTGATTAGGGGAGTAGAGTTTGTATCACTGCAAATAAAAATAATACTCTAACCTTTTTCAAGCCCTGAAGTTTTGAGTGACACTCTACAATCTCCTGAAAAGCCAGGGAATTTGTGGTGCTGCTTAGATAAGCTTCAGCAGTACATGAACAAGTCTCAGAAGAGGTGTCAAAAATGGTACATAACTAGTGCAACTTTACTGGATTTATCCAGACCAGCAGTTAACACAGGAATGCCTAGTCAGGCTCCAGGGGCCTAAAATTACCTTGAAAGTCCTACTAGACCTTTCCAAACTCCTCTACCCATCCAGAGGTGGTTGGGAGGCAGATGAGAGTTTAAGTGGCATGGTGAGCCAGAACTGTCTGGCCCTTTCCAGCAAGAGCCAGAAAAGAGGACAAGAGTGCATTTTACTCAGGAACAGCTCCTGTCTGAGAAGGACCAGACAAAAGCCTACGACTTCTGTAAGGCAGACACTCAGACTACAGGAGGTCCCAGGATATCCCGGCCTTGCATGCAGTTTAGCAAAGACTCAAGGTGTTTTTACGAAGTATAGCCCACTACCAACTGGAAGGATCCTTCCCCTCCCAGCACTGACCCCAGAGAATACAGCATCCTTCTCACTCGACAGCTCTGGTAAAAGCAGGCTAATATTTCAAGAGTAGATAAAGGGCAGAAAGAACTTGCTGTACCTTGCAAATAATATCAACCAAAGTAGTTGTTCTCCTAATGCCACCAAGATAGAGAAGACAGAGAAAATAGAGGATTAACAGTTCATTACTTCTGTTCTTCTGTTTACTGAGGTCTAACTTAAGCTTTACTTAGCCACAGTTTGCTTCCATTGTCAGATTTGACTGTACCTCATTTTGCTACTGCAATTAGGACAGAGCAAGTCCTGCTCTTGGTCATTTCCTCTTTCATTCCCAGCAAAAGGCAGACCCCAGTGCTATGCTGTTCATTAAACATTTGTTATTGCTGCAGTTGGCTAGTAACTATATGCCTCAAACTAATTTTTGTTATTCACAGCTGATTAAGTCAGGGTTCACAAGCCACAGCTGGCCATTAATGCTACCCGTCTTTACAAGAAAATATGCTGATAAGAATGAAGAGTGGTTTCTTGGCATTAACTGTTGTATACTCATTCTGTAACGAGTTCCTTTGAGGTGACATATAGAGGCAGGATTTAAAGACTATTACCCTGGACAACAAGTAAAATTGCAATACTTTTTCTTTTATTCCTTGTTTGGTTGTTGGTTTTGTTTTTTTTAAATGTCCAAGACAGGCTTTGAAAACTCTGCAGCAATTCACCATATATTCCATAACAAAGTGAGCACTAAGGGTTTGAGGCAAGTTAGCATGACATTTAGTTTGCATTAAAGCATCTTAGAAGTCATATGAAGTACACCATAACAGAGCATATTCTACTCTATTAAGCATTCAGGAGCACCACAGTATTTAGAATATGGATGAGAAGCTGGAATTGCACAAGACATTTCTCCTCTTACGATTGACCACTGAGTTGAATTCAAGCTGATCCTAAGGGAGCCATGTTCATTAACCTACTGTAGCTCTCTAATCCTATTCCTTGAATTTCAGACCGCTACCACTACAAGAATTTATGACCTGCTGCTTGCACTTTGGATGGTACTCACACTTCACTCTTCCTCAATGCATTCTGCTCCTCTGGATCATTACTGCTGCTTCATGCAGCAACCAATTGCTTTAAAGTGGAAATCTGGTCTTCAATTCAGTTATTTATGCTCCGTTTAATTCTCACCAACATACGTGAAGATGACGACAGTTACACTTGGTCAGAAACAATGAAAAAAAAAAAAAATCATATGACCCAGCCCAGTGTGCAGAACTGAAAGCCTCCTGAAATGTACCTCTTGAAGTCTGGCCCAGATAAGTATCTATTAATGCTTTGCCTGAAACCTCAGACTAAAAGGGAAATTCTAAACCACTAACCTTCAGCTCCAAAAATGCTACACTTCCGGGCCAAAAAACTTACTGAGCAGCTTTTCCTCTGTTCCATTTCCGCGGGAGTGTCTACCGCTTGATTTGCTCAGTTTTCGTCCACCTCATCATGAGATTCCTGACTGCTGAAAAGAACTCCTTCATTGAGCTAATGAAATAAGGAGTCTTAAGTGCCCTGCAATCCTTTTTAGAAAAGGCTGTATTTCCAGATGAGTCTCAATTTCACAGCATCAGGGAACTGTGTGCCAACACACTGAACCGGAATGCCAGGGCTAGCAAGAGTTGCAGACAACAATGCTAACATCAGGGTTATTTTAGATTAGAGCACTTCCAAATCAATTTTGGATTCAAACTTTTAAATGCACTCTTGAGAAGGAATCTGCACTGACTGAGGATTTTCAAGGCTAATTTTCTAAGCTCGAATGAAATTCATCCTTATCTAAGAAAAAGATTCAACTAACCTTTGCCACAAAGGCTGGGTCACAGCTAGAAAATGTGTCAGGCAACACTCCTAAAAAGGAATAAACTGCCTAAGTACACATCTGTAAAACTGTGAACAACAACAACAAAATGCTATTGGGAAGAGATTTTAACTGAGACCAGAAGTTCTCATGACATTTGGGATGCAGGACACTTCTCTAGCTGAGGTACCCCATCTCCCACAAGCAGTTCCATTCTATCAGAGCTAAGGGCACACTCTGGGCTCTCCAAGGCAGCAAGGCTTCACTCCCGGAAAGTACATCATGATGCATCAGCCTGATGGCAGTTTTTTCCAGACTAAAACTCCTGCCGAATTAAGACAGATCCTCAGCATTCTACGAAAAAGAATGTGCTTGTGATGAGAGAAGAGAATGTCTAAGACAGATGGGAGAGTTAAGGTTAAAGTTCAGACCAGAAGCAATTAAGACGGGTAAGAGTGCTCTGCAACTTGACACAGGTTTGCTTTGTATTCAGAACTTTTCACTAGCATTAAGCATCTTAACTTGTGTGTAGAGAGATTATAATTAAAACCTGACAAGTTTAAATTAGCCACTTAGAAAAGGTTCTCCAGAAAGCTTTTAAAGTAGACTAAACATATCTATTAAAATGGAAGAAAGGGGAAAAAAATCAGAGCTATTTTCAGTTACAATAGGTTTTCCTACCTAGATATCTCAAGAGATTAGACAAATTTGAAATCAAAGTTCTGCAACTGTCCAAAGCCACTTAACAGGAGGGAAAGGGAGGAAGTGTGGCAATTACAAAACCTTCAAAATCCCCTCTATTTAACAGGCACAGTCCTTTGGATGAACATAAGCACTCCAGAAACTCCATTAAAAAAAAAAAAAAGAAAGAAAAAGAAGAGATGCTTATTTCTCTTCAGGATTTTGAGCACTTCAGGGAGTGCTCTATTATGGTTCCCTAGGGATGGGGGAATTATGTCAATATGCCACAAGGCGGGCAGTTAGTGAGGGAGGCAGCCCAGGAGCTGGCTTTCACCAGGCCATGCCAATTAAAGCATAGGGAGCATTTTCAACTCACACTGGCTATTTAGATTAATTCCTAGTGTTTCAATGCTATACAATTTTTCCGCAAGTTCAAGAAGCAGAATCTAAAGTAAATTTGCTCTTTATCAAAGAAAGAAACACATCCACCAGTGTCAAATGACACCAGGTAATTTATTCCCTCTGAAAAGAAAAAAAGCTACAAATGTTTTGATATTTCAAGAAAAAGTTCACAGACTATAAGTACCTATAAACCAGGCTTGTGAAAATAAAAGTCATTAAGAGCAGGGCTGCTGCTAAGTCCACCTTATTACTTCCAAATTGTAGTATGTATTCCTTCTTTTCCCTTTTCATAAAGTGAATGCAGTAGTGGAGAAATGTGGCTGGACATCTAGTTGTGACACAAGACACAGGCTGTGTTTTTTAGCACACATATCCAGCCCTGCCATGACCTCCTCTACTGCACAGGTCAAGTGAGCAATCCCAGATGGCTCTGAGCACACCTCTTGAGCTCCTGGACAACCCTACATTATTCCTAGCTCACATGGCTCCCAAAGCCACATCAGTCTCTCAGCAACCCTCATTTTTAAAAGCTCTGGAGCAGATACTTTTATATGCATGCATTACATGATATGGGTATTTGGATAGGCCACAGGGTGCCCTTTCCTAACCTGTTGCAGCAGCTTGTTGCCCCCGTCGAAGACCCAGAAGTTCCACGATTGCAGCACCCTACTTTTGGGTGAGAAAGGGAGACAGGTAAGAAGTAGAGGAACAGAAGTCAGCACAAACATCACAGAATATATGGTGCAGACATGAGTACCACAGTTCTTCAAAGTAAGGAGAGAGCCAGCACCTGTCCCTGAAAAAAATAATCAAGCTGTAGCAGCAATGATGGCACTAAACCCATGTCGTTTATCTGCAGCCTGCATTCATTGCTCCCACATGCAAAATGTAATCCTTTTCTCCAATCTACCTCAACTCTACTGCACTTCATGCAGTACCTCTTTTCAGAAGGAGTGTCTAAATTATCTAAGTGCAGGGAAGAAGACTGTTACTTTAAAGCAAGCCATGATCTGCTACAGCAAAGCATGAGATGAGTAATTTGTTACTTCAAGTGCTAGGAGGTCTTTTTATTTTTTTTCCCCAAGTGCCAACAGTATTTGAAGTGATAATGCGTATATGGAAATCTTAATTTATTTTGCTACATCTTTATAGACCAGTAGTGTACTTATTCCCAATTCACAGGGAACCAAAAGTCAGATAAGGAAAAACAACATCTGCTCCAGATTTAATATCTAATGGAAGTGTGTGAGTGAGGATTTCCAAAGCCCAAGATCCATTTTGATCCTTAACTGAACTGCTAACAAAAAGGAATTGGGTGAAAAAGAATAGATATCTGCATTTCAGGCACCCTAAAGTTCAACTAAAAAAATCTACCTCATATTTTTGGTTCTCTGTAGCAGCAATTTCACAGCAACTGCCGAGTGTGCAATTGCCACCCTGCTTTCAGAGAATTAAACAGCAGAAGACTTCTCCAGAGACTTCACACTTTTTATGCAGGTTCTGCCTTATTTTCACTTCATTCCCAAACCCATCGCAGCTGAAATTCGGCCCTAGTCCCAAACAGGCCCATCAGGGAACACCAGAGGAATGCCTGATCCACACTGAAAGCTGATGTGGCCCAGGCAGCACACAGGCAGTTCCTCCATCACTGTATACTCCACCACCTGTCCCACTATGCCTCTGTCTGCCCCTCCTGACAGCTGCCTGGGCCAGGGGTACTTTCCCCTGAAAGTACCTGGCATGAATTCCTCTCCCAGGTGAGAATCTCTGCTCAGCCCTGAGAAGAGTTAGGCTCAGTCACCTCTAAAACCTCCAGTGGTAACATCTCCTAGTTGCTTTCCCTTTTATCTCCCAATACCCTCACCCTCTCTCCATACATACTGCCGCTAAGATGGTGCTGAACAGGACTTGCTAGGCTCTCTCTAGGCTGGCAATAGGACTGCTGGACAACTTTGAGGGATGGACATATATTCTGCTTTCAAAGCCTACAGATGACCTCAGAACTGATACTCTGACCTCTCAGAAGTGAAAACTTGTCAATGTTATATGACATCACCATTGATACAAATCAGGTTGCTCCAAAATATTTGCTCCACAAGAAACTATTCCTACAGCCTGAGCAATCAGAAAATCTGATTTTTTAAAATATGCTTCTAGTGTCGACATTGCACATCTTTTATCTAGAGGCCCCCATACTGCAACCACAGAACTGCGAGGGTAAAAGGTGTCCATCTCCAGGCAGAGGAGAAGCCAACAGGCAGCACTATTTAAACAGCCAAGAAAATCAGGAGAAACCCTTCATATGTATTAATGCTCCGAGACATTCTCTCTATGTTCGAAACAGGCACCGCTTCCATGCTTAAATTTGCCCATCCCTCTCTCCTTAGATCAACCCTCAGCAATAAAAACAGTTCATTTGCTGCTACAAAGGTCAAGGGCTCTGCCAGCTCTCCAGAGATTTGAGCTACTGGTTCCACAGAGTCTGCCAGTATCAAACCTGACACTTAGATTAGTAGTTACTCCCCAGACGTATCTAGTTTCCCATTTCTTCAGTTTCTAGTGTCAAAATACACTTGCAGTACAATATGCAAAGCTCCACTGACAATATCTTCTCTGCTGTTCAGTTGTGGTGGGAGGAATGCCTATTTTTGCAGCAAAAAGGTGTATTTTTATGTATAATCAAGTTAATATACCCCTGAGCTCATGTTTTTGTTATAGAGCACGAAAAATGGTAAAGCTGCATTCCACAGTTACCATCACATCATCAACACACAGAGAAATATTTTGCAAGTTAGTTTTTAAGACAGATGCTCTGCATTATAAACACCAGCAAATGATCAGTCTTTGATATGCACCTCATGGATGGCTTCGTCACAACTCCATTTGGCAGAGCCACTACACTGCAACACTCTGTGTCACCCTGTGAAGGTCTGAATTAGCACAGGTACCTGCACATTACCATCTTCTTAGGTCAGTGAAGTTAAAACCAAAGGACACTTCTTCTCATTCTACATGACAAAACTGGAGCAAACCTGTCTCCTCACCTCTTACACAACACAATATATTAAAGTTATTACTCTTTTTTACTCACCATGAAGAGGGTTTATCTCATTTTCACCCTCAATTGTGACATGGCAATTTCCACCAGCACTTCCTTAATCCAGAACCCCTCTCATACATCCATGAGAAGCTTCTACCACATCATGCACAAGCCATTGTCCTCTTGTTTTAGGACGTCAACATCTTAAAAGTCTTACAAATAGAAGTGTCAGCCTAGGTAATTGCATGCCCAGCTGCAAGGCATTTTTAACAAGAAAGGAGATAAAATGAAGTTCAAACTGGAGATACTAAATCTTACCAGGCCACCATGTGCCAAGGTTATTAAAGATGTTTGGAATTACAATAGAGCTCTGCTTCAAAACCTACAGACCTGGTTCTCCAAGGCTACATACTTAAGTAGCTTGCAGATACATGCTTTTATCATTTAAGATGCTTTTAAACGGGCCCAAAGCTGTATGAACAGCCTGCACACAAAAGCTGTGCTTGCACAGCAAATGGGGGCAGAGAACACCTTGTCCTCATCAGCTCCACTGAGGGAAACAGGCACCAGCTTTGTTTCACTAACCACATTTATTATGTGGCCACATTGGTTCCTTTCCCTTTCCCTCTGTTTGTCAAAGGACAAGCCAGTTATGAATTCTGAGACTTCATAAAAGTGCTATTGACAATTTCTGAGTTCCGTTAATTCATGGACACTTCAGCAGAGAAGGTTCCCATTTGGATACAATCCACCCTGTAAAGTGTGGAGAGAAGAAAAAGAAGCCACAGCAACACAGAGGCTAGGCAACAAAAACGGCAAGAGGATATCAAATGTTGTTTCAAGTGCTGATATATTTGTGCTTTGAAGGTAAAATACCTTCAGGAAACGCAGCAGGAGTCACCTCTATATAAAGATTTTGCATATAAAGGGACCTTTCTTATTCTCAATTAATGGCATTCTGATAGACACGTTTACATTTATAAGTGTCAGATTCAGCAGAATACAAAATGACTGAAGGTCCCTTATTTTGCTCTGAAAATAGCCATAAAGGGATCTAAAGGCGACAAAAAAAAAATAAAACCCCACATTTTCTAGAAGACACACGACATCCTTTGATTCCTTACAGTTCTGAAGCCTGGTTAGTACAGCAAGGCTTTCAAATACTGATTTAAACACCTGCAAATGGCAAAGCGAAATGCCACTACTGCTTCTCACAAAATTAGGAGACAGCCACATCGAGCAGCAGTAATAGATCTTGATCACATCCTCCCATGGATTATTAGAGAAACATAATGTGGCAGAACACTGTATAGCAGGTTTCTGGAAAAAATGAATAGCTAGAACTCTCAAAATATTTCTCTCACACTTTGTGAGATGAATGTGTACAATGTTACTGGACTTTAAACATTTTAGAGACAGTAAGACCTCAAATTTCACAGGGCTTTACGTCTTCTCAGCTGCCGTGAAGCCCCTGATCCGCAAAGATAGGCAGATCATGAATAGGTAAATAAACCACGCCCATCATCCCCCTCCAGCCCCAGAGCACTGGGGGTGTTCCTGGCTGCCCTGCAGTCACTCCACAGCTTTTGGAGGCAGTGGTGCAGTGCCAAACCCCTCTGAGGCTTGCAGGGCTCCATCTGTCCTGGTGTTGACATGTTTCACGTTAGATATCAGGCAGATTTGTAGATTTGAATGAAGGTGCCTGCCCCAAGATGGCGGCTGATGGGAGGATTGACAAAAAAAGCAAGCTGTGTTTAAACCTGGAGAGCGAGTGGTGCAGTGGCGACCAGTGCTAGCAGTCACCAGACTTGCAGCATGACCTGAGGACAGGAGGGAGCCATGCCTGCCAGTGGGAGACCCACCAGGGCCCCACGTCAAGTGGCCGTCATAAAGCGCTGACATCATTGTTTTACAACACTCATAAGGGAGGGACTCTGAGCGGTCCACGAGTGAGCCACCCTGTCCTGTGGGGCATGGCAATCCTGCCCCCTGGCATGGCTGGTCCCACCCTACCAGGCGGCAGAGACGCTCTGGGTATGTGCAGACTGAGAAACGCCATGAAGAATCAAGGCATCTTCGCAGAAAACCCCCGTGTGATTGCAGAAGTGCAATGTAGCAAGGTATCACTGTATTGTCTAAGAGAGAGAGAATTAACATCTTTATCTTGTGAGAAAAAACAGAGAACAATCTAGAAATGGAAAGTCACTTCAGTGACATTTTGTAATTTAAGCACCAATAAATTCTTCCCACACATGCCCACAGGTTGCTGGTGGCAAGGCACCTGTACGGCCAGGACTGATAAACAGTTTGTCACTTCTGAACCTCCCTAAGGCCAGAGAGAAAAAGATAACATTAGATCAACCATGAGACAGTAAGGGCTATATTTATAAGAAAAAAAGTAAAAATAAAAGTGCAGGTACTTAAGGCCCAAAAGTCTTCCTAACTCCTCAAGGCAACAGGTCATCTTTGTCACATACATGCTTGCACAGGTAAGACACCAAATTCTTCAATCACTCTAAGCCACGGACATGAATAGTTAAGCAGTCAATATACCTCCCCTGACATGGAAACAGCTCATACACAGCCCGACTGAACCTTTAAATGGGAAGGATCGGAGCACACACTCAGCCCCAGTAAGGTTTTGCAGGTGAAGGGACTGGAGGGCAGGCCCTATGAGGAGCGACTACAGGAACTGGGACTGTTCAGTCTGGAAAAGAGGAGGCTCAGAGGTGACCTCATTGCTGTTTACAACTACCCGCGGGGAGGTTGCAGCCAGATGGGTGTAGACCTCTTCTTCCAGGCTGACGACACCAGAACGAGAGGGCACGGCCTCAAGCTACGCCAGGGGAGGTTCAATCTTAATATTAGGAAGTGGTTTTTCACAGAGAGAGTAATTGCATATTGGAATGGGCTGCCCAGGGAGGTGGTGGAGTTGCCATCCCTGGAGGTGTTTAAGAGAAGACTGGACGAGGAGCTTAGTGGTATGGTCTGGCTGGGGGGTGTAGGGCTGGATGACCCTGGGCCCCTTCCAGCTCGGAGTGGCCTGCTAGACTGTGAGGGATCTAGGTTGGTGTTATGCTCTGGGATGTGCTCTCGGTCTCTGTACGGGTGTTAGATGGCGAGTTGGACTAGATGATCCTTGTGGGTCCCTTCCAACTCATAATATTCTGTGATTCTGTGAGACAAGCTGAAATCCCTAAGGCAGTTTGATAGTGGCTTGCAGCGTCCACACCAAATGGATTTGGAAAGCTCCTGCATGAACGCATAAGCCGGTCCTGCATCTAGTTCCAGCCCAGTCCTGTCTCCGCTCCTCTCCTGGTGCCACTGTCTTCTGCAGCTGCCTGTCATGGACTCTGCATGCATCCTCCCGGCTCTCCTTTTTCAGTCATCTCAAAATAATAGGTGTACTAAAAAGAACATTTTTACTCATATTCACTCTCCTTTCTCTGCTGGAAAGAATTGCAGACTGTTTGCTTTACCACAAATTGGAACACTGGGCTGGTTTTGTGGGCTGGTTGTTGGGGGAGCTTCTTGTGGGCATTGTTCGATTTTTTTTTCTGGTTTGGTTTTTGTTGTTGTTGTTTTTAAAATTAAGAATATTCCATAGAAAATGAAACCTTCCCCTTAAGTTACACCGTAGTTCACAGTTTGAAAGACTTCAAATAAAACTGCCTAACCACCTATTCAACTACATAAATCTACATGTTGTGGGTATTCCCTCCCAGTGACCTAAAGCTAAACCTATAAATAAATAATTCAATACTCAAACAACAGCAGCTAAATTTTATAAAGCACCCACAAACCCTACTAGCCTTCACTGGAGCTTTCAATGCCCAGATTTGGTTTCTTCCATAGAGTAGGAAATGCAATTTATTACCATGAGGAAAGTACAAGTGTTGAAAACTAATTCAGCAACATCTGCAAATATAGAAGCGGTCCCTGAGCCTCAGCCACTGGGCTGCAAATCCCCATTGACCGCAGGTCCCTGTGCCCTCATGTGGGGCTGTGCAACCACCACAAGCCCACCTTAAAAACCCTCAGGAAGAGCTGGGATGCCAGCAGCTCCCCAGTTTGGATGAAGAACTTCACGATGAACCAGATTATAATTGCAGTTCTGCTACTGATTTAACACATGAAAATCTCAGCATTGGTATCTTCATCGGTGGCAGGGAACCAGCAATGCTGGTTATTTCTAGGAGATTTTAAGGGGTCTCCAGCACTCTGAAAGCACTAAGTTACAAAGTAAGTTTAAAAGTGTTGCCAGATGCAAACAATTTAACATGACAGGCTACACTTGCCTTGTCCTAAAACCCTTCCTCAAAGGACAGGTATATCAAAGAGGTTGAATTCTCCACTGGCTAAACTTCCATAAAGTACCTACAACTACTTTCTCTGAAAACATGAGTTGACAATTTTTCTTCAGCAAAAAGCCTTTGAAAGCTGTAAGGTGCTCGGGTAGACACAACGTAGATATATCTTAGCAGCAAAAAGGCAGTTTCTCTCCTTTTAAATGATGGAAAGTCAATTTGCATCATAATTAAACCAAGGCCCTGTAACGTTACTTTTAGTTAAAACAGTAAACTACTATAATAAAAGTGTACCTGGGGAATATTTAGAGAAAGCACTAATGATTTCTTCCCTAGTGGTTAATAAATTCACTTCCAGATCAATTTGTTCATGATAGAAACTTGAGAGCATAAACAGTTACACAAGCACATTAGAGTGTGTCTTTCTCAGTATAAATGATTTATTACAATGATTAGCAGCACATAAACAATTTAAAATACAACTCTAATTAGCTTTTTGGAAGAAAAGGAGAAAAACCTTCCTGACTCCTTCTACACATTATGTTTTACTTTTCTAAGTGTGTACTTTTTAATTAAATCCAAATGTCATGATAAATTTAAAGTGTTTTATTACCACCCTGGCTAACTAAGCCATTCATGCAAGCACCCATTATATTAAACCAGATGCAGGACTGAAAACGGCTGAGGAGAGAGGAAAAAGAAAGGGGGGAAAAGGCAATTACTTCTATATTTGACAAGAGATTTGTACAAATGTTTAAAGACAAGTAGATCTTTGGCAAGGTTTCTCTGTTTCATGCAGGGAGGACAGCCAGCTAATTGCTCTTTAATACTTGTTTCCAAGTTTGAAAACATTGCACTCTGTTAAAATTTCCCCATTAAAAGCATAAGGAGGGGACAGGAGAAAGATGGGAAAACCCGCCTGCATGAAACCTAGCTCAGTGTACTGCAAATATCCAATGCAACTGGTGTCTCCCCCTGTAAATACACAACCCCTTCTCTTTGTCTGGGGAGAACAGAGAGATAAAGATGTGTCCTTCCTAAAAACATTGAGTTATTTCCCACGAGATGGCTGACAACCAACCCTTGCTGTTCATGATGATGCCTGGCCACTGCTCGTCTGTGGGATGAAGGGCCACCCCTCCAAGCAGTCTGCCCAGTGGGCAGGTGGATGTTACTGTTCACTCCAGCTCAGGCATGCTCATGGTGCCACAAGCGTAGCAAAGGACCCTGGACACTGCCAGGAGCAGAGGGCATTTGCCTTTTACTTCTAGGAAAAAGGGGAGGAAAATGCTTTCAAATAAGGCTGGTGATGTGCACATTCACTGCTGGCTGAGGCAGGTTAGGGGAGCTGTGGGGCTGGGTGCACTACAAGATGGGTTGGGAGGGAGGGAAGGAGAGAAGAAGAGAAAAACCCAGCCCTAGAACCTCCCCGACCCATGTGGTGATCCTGAGGCCTCAGGGCTGCTCCACAGCACTTTGTTTTACTGCTACATCAGCACTCTGGTCTAAACAGGACAGATTTAGCATAGTTCAGACAAGAGCTACCCATTAAAGAAGGCAGCTACAATTATTAAAATAGGTTAGAGAAAATGGGCACGGTGCAGATAAAGCTTTTGACCTTAGCATGCAGCTCTCTCAAGAACATTTTAGCATAATTTATCTAAATTAAAAAGCAAACACCAAATTCTAAAATGGCACAAAAAGATCATTTAAAAAATGCGATTAAAAAAGGAGGTCAAGGGTTGGAAATTAGTAATTACTACTACAATTAACCAAAATCAGACAGAGACACATGAATTGTGCATATTACTGCAGTTCACGTCAGAAAGGCAAATATGAGCAGAGCACAGAAGAAAGCTGCAAGTTGCAGAACCACTCGTATAATTAACCTCTGCCACAGCAGAAGACCCGCTCTTGTAAGTTTGCGTTGTTTGTTTCTAGAGAGAAGAGCTTCTAGTTCTTATACCCAGCTAATCAGACCATGCTCTTCACCAGTTGCTCAATTCTTTGGAGACCAACATTCTGATTTCCTTCTGGTCTTAGCGCATCTTCACCCTATTTAGCAGTACATTTGCCCTTCATCTCCTATTTTAATAGTTCGGAAAAAGATGAGAAAGGCCAGCTTCTGAATATCTTGGTGTTGAGAAGAGGTCATCTGTCAAGAATGCCACCTGCTAGAGTCCACACTGAGTGCAAAAGCCTATTGAGAACTGCAAAGGACAAAACAAATGTTTTCTAAAACAGACTACTTAACACTGGATAGAGATAGAAATACTCTGTATGCAACTAACATCCTTCAGATGACTTCCCTCAGATTTTGGGGGAACAAAAGATAATTTAACAATTAGCACTTTGTTCCCACTTTAATCTCAGAAGGCCTCTGTGAGCTTCCTTGGAATAACTCTGAAAGAGCACAGTGGGAAAGAACACACTGGCTACCGTTTCGAATTACATATAACCAAAATGAACTATTCTCTAGGTCCTGCCTTGAAGCTATCATCTACTTTAGGTTAGATGAGGAAAATCTAGGTTCAAATCTTATCCAGGCTCCAGCTTAATTTTGAGAGCTGAGAAGGCTCCACAAATCATTTTAAGTTACAGTAATGAAAATAGGTGAACTTGAGCAGGTGGACAGGCACGAATGATCTCTTCCAAAATAGGGAAGAATCCATCTGTTCCCTTTTAAAGTGCATAAAAGTCTTTGTAGCAGTAATGAAAATTCAGGGATGTAAGTCATGGACATCATAGCAGTCTATTAGAGAGAAGACTGGGGCTGTAATACAGAATACTGTGAGCAGCGGTGATTATATAAAAGAGATGATGCAAAGGCTGCAGAGCAGAGGGCAAGTCAAATGATTCAAGGACTCAAGAATTTCAGTTCTTCAAAAATGGAGGGAGAAATGAAGATTTCTATCTTTTGAAGAGGCAGGATGAGTACAGAGCCACACGGATATCTGAAAAAAGCTGTGAAGATGGAGTTATAAGGCAGGATGTGCTTTTCAGATGAAGAAGGCAACTGACTGCAGCCCTAGGTGATGCACAGATGGTGGGTTTGCACCACAGCTGGCATAGGGACAAACAGGAGCAGACTCCAATAGCCTCTTGGGGCAAATATTTTGACCATCTTTTGCCATTATAAACTTTTTATCAAGTTAAACAGTGCATTGAACTAAGGAGATGTGGACACGTTGCAGTAGCCCCCATATTACACTTAATGGATACTCAGTTTGCTTCTGCTTATTTTCATCCTGTCTTCTTTCTGCTGGGATGATTGGCAATGCTACAGTCACCAAATCTCATGTCTCTCCTCAGATTTGGTTCCTGTGAGGCACCCTATGCAAAGTCAGCTAAAACCACACAAGACTCAGGAGAAGACTTAATGCTAGTTGATTGGTTGATCATGTAAAACAAAGACCAAATGTTGACAAACTCTTAAGTAGTTAAAAATAATTTTCTGCATAGATTTCAAAAATGGCGGGTTCCACAAAACTTCTGTTTACCTCTATATCAGATTTTCTGAGTTAAGCCCACTAATACCAGAAACTCAAAAAACCCCTAGGCCTGCTTTCAACCCCTGCATGCTCCTCACGTCCTTCTCTTCTACTTGGGGACTCCAGCCACCTTATCCCACAGAGATCCAGTTTACTTTCACACTTCCAAAGATACTTATGTGTTCTATCACACATCTCTTGGCTAATATTTTTAAAACATCACCGTCTCCCTCATATGGTCCGTGTATTGTGTCCAACTTTTCCCTACTTTAGAGGAAAAGCACTTTGCCATAATACACATTATACAGCAGAGTAAATCAAGAAAGGAAGGTGAGGATGACAAATTGCATAAGCGATACAGAAAGCCTTAGCCAGATTAGCATTTGACACAGAATAACACAAAATCTTGCTCTCCAAATGAACTGGAAACAGACTGACAGCCAGCACCCAAGCTGATCTGCCCTTGGGTCTGGTACTAAAGCAAGAATCACATGAACTTCTATGGTTTTTTTGCAATTCAGCATGTAGCACTCAAGTCTGAAATCTCAAGACCAGAATTTCACAGGTTCACAGGTTATTCCGACTTGGAAGGGACCCACAGGATCATCTAGTCCAAATCCCAAGCGAACACCCACCCAGGGATCAGACCCACAAGCATAGAACCATGAGCACCACGTTCCATCCATCCAAGCCTCCCATCATCTAGACCATGTCACTGAGCTCCTCATCGAGTCTCCTCTTAAACACCTCCAGGTATGGCAACTCCACCACCTCCCTGGGCAGACCATTCCAATGAGAGATCACTCTCTCTGTGAAAAAACTCTTCCTAACATCCAGTCTAAACCTCCCCTGGCGTAGTTTCAGGCCATGTTCTCTTGTTCTGGTGTCATCAGCCTGAAAAGAGATTTACACCTACCTGACTGCAACCTCCCCTCAGGTAGTTGTAAACAGCAATCAGATCACCTCTGAGCCTCCTCTTCTCCAGGCTGAACAACCCTACTTCCCGTAGCTGCTCCCCATAGGGCTTGTTCTCCAGTTCTTTCACCATCCTTCTCGCTCTTCTCTAAACCCTCTCAAGCAGCTCAACATCCTTCTTAAATTGGGGAGCCCAGAACTGGACACAGTACTCAAGATGTGGTCTGACCATTTCATCCCACTATGAATTACAAAAATACTGCTATTATGCAGAAGTTACTTTACTTTGATTGCACTTCTCAATATTTTTTCTTGATGCTTAATTCAAACACTCTAATTCAGAGATTATTTCCTGCTCTTCTGTATGCATACTCTCCCTTACCTAGCATAGTACCAAACAAATAAAAACCCAGGCAGGTGAAAGTCCTGTTGAGTTTTTCTTCCGACATGATGTCTTAGTGATTTCTTCTAGAACATAAAAAGCATTTTCAGCACCTATTTCATACTGCCATTCAGCATCCACAGGACGTGTTAAGACCTTTCCCTCACTGGGTAGGCATCTCTGCTAAACTCAAGGGTAAACACTTAAATGGAAGGAGTGCTTTGAGAGCTGGCAGAGAAATGCTGAGTAAACACAGCCTTGCTAGCAACACTACCCCTTTAATGACGAAATCATTCAGATGCTAAAGTTGCCTCAAGCACTTGATCATGATATGCAGCGTGAGGAAAGTTCAAAATCAACTCCTCCTCTTGCATTCTCATACAACTTCAAACAGTAATAGGCACTTACCTGGCGTGCTTTATAGATCTTGCTTTGATAAGCAAAATTTTAACTAGGTTAATACCATTTGAAGAGTATTCATTTAATTGAAACAGAATGAGACTTGTCACACTGTTCACAGCTGGTACTGTAACAACTCACATGACTCTCTCATAACAGGGACCAGCGTAATAATCTTCACAACGGACTTGTTCTGTAGATTTAATAGAAACTTGAGCCAAGACCAAGAAATATTTGCTTTCTTTGATTAAACATCACGAAGGAGCATTCTTTGGAGAGTCAGTGCTGTAAGCTCACATGATAAATGAGAACAGCACACATTAAGAACCCTAAACACAAAATCAGGATTTGGCAGGGAGTTTGTTGAGCTCAAATTTTTATCTACTTCCTTAAGATGGGAGCGGGGTGAGAAACAAATCATCATTAGAGACAAAAACACTTGGAGCTTGTGCAGTGATGAGGAAGGAGCCAACCATTCCAGGCAGAAAGAACACAAGATGAAAAGATGCAGAAGCAAACACTGAGTATCCATTAAGTATAGCATGGGTGCTACTGCAACATGTCCACAGCTCCTTAGTTCAATGCACTGTTTAACTCAATAAAAAGTTTATAATGGCACAAGATGGTCAAAATATTTGTCCCAAGAGGCAATCAGAGTTTTGTTTACTGTGCAGAAAATTGATTCAGTTGCGTACAGTGAAACATGCCAGAACTAAACTACAGTGACCACAAGGCAGCATCTCCTCCAGACTGGGAACGGAGGCGGAGCAAGGATGAGACTGTCATTCTCTCCTGTCATTTTTTAAGTCTTGCACATAGAAACTGCTTGGCTTCATGGCTGGTCACCTACAGCAAACATCAAAATCATTCTCTTTTCCTCTGCCTTGGCTGGTGCAGTTGCTATCATCACCAACTCGCTTAGGATCCCGCCAGCACATATTTGTCTTCTGATAGAGACCACTGGCAAATTGCAACTTTGGATGTAAGCATGGCCAAGGGCCCATGGGGAACATACAAATTATGGTGGGTGCAATTAAAGCTGAGCAGTACATTACTGCAGCATGGCCTCCGTAACTCAAAGCCTATAAGCATTTCCAGCAACTCTTCCTCCTGGATTTATTGTAACAGTTGAGACAAAAAAATGGGAAAAAAAAGGCAAAGAACCACAAAAAAGCAAGTTCTTTAGGTCAGCTAAGATCTTGCCTTACACTGCACTCACTCCAAGACAAGCTAGAAGAATCCCCTAGAAATTGCCCCAGGAAATCTGATCTCTGGAACACAAATGCACCAAACCCTCAAAACTGTTCAGCTGAGAACAGCTAGTGATGCCTCTGTCAAACTCCAACAATGGCCTCAGTGCTGTGACTGTCACCAGAAAGGTCTTCAGTGTACTAGATGCTCCTGTAGGAGGTAGGAAATCAGGAATCCCCACCTTCAGCAAGATGCTCACTGACTTACACCAGCTGGCCCCTGCATCCTAGCTGAAGGTTTAGTGATGGTTAAGCACTTTCCCTGGATGCTTCATCAGCTGGATCTGCTGGCCTGGGGAAGAGGATGACAGGCAGAAGCAGGTCTTCAAGAGCACACCTCAGCTCAGCCCATTTTCTTTTCATAAGGTACTCAGCCGAACTTCCACACACGACAGGCTCAGCTCAGCAGGAGCAGCAGCCTCGCCTGCTTTGGTCCAGACACTGATGGCACAGAATACACTAGTTTGCAGCCTGGCATTCCTTCCCACAGAGCCCATCCTTGTGTCAGGTGGTTGCAGTCAGCAGGGCCTTTTTAAACCTACTCCACTGCTAGCAGCTGGAAGTGCAACACCACAAACCTCACAGCTCTGTGCAAGTCAACATCATTAATGTCATTCCCACATTAATACACAATGACTTTGAACATTGATGCTTGCTCGAAACCAGGTTAAAAATCTTCAATTCCTGAAAAAGAAGCAGTGGTAATGCTGTGCCAAACTCATTTTATTGGGCCTGAGGTTTATTTTCCCATTCAAAAAGCACTCTGCTGCTGTTTCCACTCAAGCAATCCCATCTCATTATGGTGAAGCCTACAGGGTGGACCATGCACAGGGGAAGAGAAGAAAAGATTATGTGATACTTATGAGCTGCACTTGGTGAAAAATAGCTGCAGCAGTCAGTATCCCAAGTTTGTTACCGCAAGAATTATGTTTCTCTCCTACCCTCCCCAAAGTATTTAATTCAGGGCAGAAGGGGTAGAATGCCTTCACCTTTGAGCTCCTGTGCCACAAGCAACCATATTCATTCAGCTTCATTTAACTAAATGGAGTTCACACATGCTGCAGTATAAAGTTACCTCTTGCCATCTAAAAGCAGTCCAATCAATGCTGTACACAGAGAGTAGCATTTGAATCAGCCTTAAGTTAATTCTTAGTCGTCGAAACTGTGACAGCATGCTGACCCTTTCAAGTCAACTGGGAGCAGGCAATCTTTGCAGAAGATCCTCAGGCCTTTAATCAGATTCTCAGTGGGTTTTAAAGAGATACTACAGCATCAGTTTGTAAACACCACTCTAGTGAAAATAAAGATTACTTCTGACCTAGCCAATTACTCAGTCCCAGAAGATATACCCTAGAGTTATAATTGAATGAACCATAGGGAAAGAAAATATATTTTAGGTAGGGGGTAGCAAACCCAAATCCCGACTTAGGATGCAGCAGCACTGTATCCCATGAAAAGATCAAATACAGAGTGAAATGAATACAAAAAAAGTCTATTAAATCATCTAGTCCTTTCTCCTACCAGGGCAAGATTGCTCTCTTGAGCACAAAGCCCTACTAAGAAGATTGCAAATTATCAGCTGAAACTCTTCCTGAAAAGCAAGTATGACGGGGAAAGACCAAAGCATTATATTGAGGAGACCATAGTATCAGGTATTTGTTCGCCACATCACAGAGAATCTGGGGTGATATGTCAGATGGATTTGCTGCAATATAAGTAAGGAATGGGGAAGAAAATACTAGAGAAAGAAACCAGAGGACCTGTGCTCAGCACTGAGGCTGCCAGAGACATTAAACAGTCTCTTGTTGCATTACTTTAAAACTGCATTTTAGCATGCAGAGCCATTGCACTCCATTGTGGAGAGATATAATTACTGACTTAAGGAAAAAAAAAAAAAAAGAAGTTATTTATTCTGGAGCTATTACAGACTAATGTGTAACAGACATCACCCAATGGGCCATAAAGGCTCCAAGCACCATTACAGCCTCACAGGTCAGGACCTATTTGAAGGTTTTAGAGTTTGTGGATCACTGCTCTCAAGCCAAACCACACAGGCAACACCTGCACGTAGAAAAGCTAGGGGAGACTTCTGGGAACAGCTTATGCATTTTCACACTCGGATCAAACCAAATCACATCATTGAAAAGTTCAGAACCTGCAGACGCGGCTTTTGTCATTCTCATCAAGGAGTTCAACCTTAAGATTGTAGCTTGTGCCTTTTTCTTTTTTTTTCTTTTTAAAGGAGCATTGAGAAAGAAAATGACACTATGCCCTCCACGTTTCCCCATCAGGGCCCCCTTTCTATTTTACTTTCACAGAAAACTAAAATTCTCAGCCAAGTGATGAGTTTATAAAATTTTAATAGGAAAGAAAAAGGTAACCCCAGGCAGGATCTTATGTGCAGTCTTTCACCCTAAATGAATGTTCATGAAAATATGGATTTTATATGGAAACACTGACAGAGCTTCACAGACTGTGACATAAATGCCTCAACATGGACTGACGACCGAGGAGAATTAGCGAGTGCCACCTCTTGCAGCCAGAGGCTATCATACTATCTCTTTCTTTAACCCAAGCAAGTCAGCTTCATGTCTCCACTACCCTCTGAGGAAGGCTGATCTAGAGACCAATTCTTTTGAAGCCCAGAAGCTTTCAAGTTCCTAGCCTAGAAACATTCTTAGCCATTTCCAACTACTTGTTCTAATGTTTCAGGGTAAAAGGTCAATTTTCCTTCCTCCCTAGTGTTTCTCCTCTTAGTGTTATCCTTATACAGGACAGACCAGTCAGGCTTCATTTTGCAAACGTAGACAAGCTGAAGCACAGATCACTCTTCATAAGCATCCTCTCTGCCTCTACTTCCACATGGATTTACTGACCATTAGCATGAGGGAGTCACAATTTACCCATGGTAGACATGGTCTATCAGTGCCTCTCTACAGCTTTATTAATAGTGATAATTATTAGGAATTTCTTGTGCAATTAATTCCAGGATTGCATGTCTTTTACCAGCTACTTCATACCTCAGCCCTTCTGAGGTCAACCACCACCTGTTCAACCCACCCTTTTCCTTCTCTTTTGCCAGCTCTAGCTGAAGGTAATTCCTGATGCAGACTGTACAATGATCCCAGGAGAGATCAGCTGGGGCTCCTGGACCCTTCTTCTTACTGTTGTGAGCTTCACACAGGAATGAAACCAATGGGCAATAGCACAAGACTTCAGTCCCCTTCCCACCAGTTACTTGCACCTAAAAACCTTTCAGTATTGTTTACATACGAGCAGGAAATCTGTACTTAGTGCTCACTAAGTACCTCTGTACTAAAAGGCCAGCTGAATGACTCCTGTTTGAAAGCAGAAGTCATAGTTTTGGGATCTAAAATACCACTTCTGAAGACAGTGGTGCTTGAGGTTAATTTGTCCTCTTCTCCCTGGTTCAGAATAGACGCATTGTTTCTCATTCACAAAAATAGGGAAGAGATGCCACAAGGAACAGTCGCATCCTGTTTAAACTGTAATTTCTTAAAGTATCAGCAATCTAAGAGCAATTCTCCATAGCTAAATCACAGAATCAGAATAGGAAATGTAGGAAAAATAATATACATATAACAATTCCGTACAGAGCTAAAGGAATTGGTTACTTTTTGCCAGCCAATGACTAAGTACAAACACTTCTGCAAGTCAAAATTTTGCTTCTAAAAAACTTGAGGCTTCTTAATTGCAAGAGAAAGATAGATGGCCAAGAAGGTACCTGTGCAATAGATACAACCAGTAGTTCTCTCAAGTGTGAGACCTAAAGGGGCCCAGAGTCAGCTCCACCCAAAAACTCCACCTGATCTCTTCAGAATTTAATTGGCATGCTCTTTAGTGCACACAAACACAAGGCAGATTAAAGAAAAACCCAAACAGTGTGCAGGGTGGAAGCACCATTACACGGTATTAAAATGTCAGAGGTTTGAGCTCTATGTTGGTTTAGTCATGAGTTACCAACAACCACTGATGGCAGACATAAAGCTTCCCTTAAATTATTAAGCATAAAACAGCAGACTGTAATATTTTGCTAAACCGAAGTACAGACACAGACAAAGATGTCATTTCAATATTTGAAACCAGCAAGTTTAATTTAAAATAAGAGCAAACCAATAAGCTCAGAAAATAGCAATGTGTGAGAGGAAAATTACACTGCTAGAGAAAAAAGTGGAAGGACTTAAGAAATTTATAAAAGTAATCTCCAAGTGGAAATTAGAAATCAACCCCTAGAAACAGAATAACACAAAAGAAATATTACTGTCCACTTTCTAAATCAATATAACACTGCTACACGACAGAATTACCATGGTAACTCAAGTAAAAAGAATAAAGCAATTCTTATTATTTCAAAATAAAATCACAGCCTGAAGCCCAGCTTTTATTACAACTGCTGATAGATCGCTGGCTTGTATTTATCTGAAATATTGCTTTTCAATCAGCTATTTTATGAATGTACAAATTTCACTGAGCAGCCCACTTAGACCGAATGCTAACACCCCCCCAAAAACCCTAATCAATGAATCGATTATACATATACACACTTTTTTTTAAAGGGAGCCTTTTTTTTTTTACTGTATCCAAATTAAAGAGAGATAAGGAAATGAATGAGAGTAAGTTCAAACCTTGTTTAGTCTGACCTCTCTAAATTCCAACTTAGACAAATTCCAACAAAGAGGAATACCAGTGTACCCTAAATACTGCAGTCCCTACACAAGAACAGGGAATGTGTGTACATCAGGGGGTGTGCACAAACACACACATAAGAAGAGACACATCTGTTCCCTCCGATCAAAGGAAAAGAGAAAACACTGTCTAAATACAAAGTTGCTCAAGGACGTTTTGACTTGCCCTGCTGGGTACTTCAGACATTTAAAACGTTGTTTGTACAGCTTGGAAAGTGCATCAAGCACAGGATACTTGTCTGCATTTCAACGCACTGAAGGCACAGCTCAGTCAAGTCTCCACTGCTGGTACCACCTTTTAAACACATTAGTCCAAGGGGAAAACCAGCAGGTCACCTTCTGCTCTCCTCCCCTAGACGTTCAAAAGAGCATCGATCAGGACCTGAAAGCAACAGTCATCTTAAAAATAACATGCTCCTCCTCTGCCTGTGCCCCTCCTGCCCCAGCCACAGCAAACACCCCTGGACCAGCTCCAAACCCAGACAAGATACGGGGCAGAGATCCACAGGGCCTTGGAGCAAGCACCATGGACAACCAATACAACTGCTGGCTAAGAAGTTAAGGCATCATCTACCAAAAAAAGGGTTGCTAAAGAAATGCCTGTAGACTGCCAAGATGTTTTAAAGCACAGTCTTACCTTATTTTTTTGTGTTGCACCCTTGACATAGCAGAGGGGAACGAAACCAACACAATCATGGCAGGAATAGGAGGGGAACATGACCAATGATCATAATTAGAGCAGGAAGACAGGCTAGCGAAGGTTTTTCTTCAACAATTTGCAATTGCTTAGACTGAACCTCAGGGGTAAAAAAAAAGAAAATAAAAGAAATTAAAATTGCCTATTGAGAGGGGATCGACACAACTGCTCCCAAAACAGTCAAGGAGACCAACTGCATCAACAACACTCAAATAACCCATGAGTTATTTCTCTCTTCTTCTGAAGAGGTCTGACCTCCTAACCCAGTGTAGGGTATCAGGCAAGGTGGCACCCATGCCTAGCACTGTGCCACCACAAGAGATGGCATTGCAGATCCCATCCTCCTGTTTTGCTGGGCAAGGCAGCAAGGGCTGTCCAGACAGAAAGCAGAGATGAACAAACCAAGGACAACTAAAACACAAAAGTCCACCTATGCCTCATAAGCGTCAGGCACATCCCCCAGATATCCAGGCCTTAGTTCCAGGGAATGGTCACTCGTGGTGCACAAATTCCTTAATAATGGCAAAATGCTTTGAGGATTAAAAGCAGCAGTGATATGCCAAGTATCATAGCTGGAAGTAAAAACAAATGCTGCAACAAGAGCAATAAGCCACCTGCCAGCTGTCTTTTATATTAAAATATTTCAATGTTCTTAGAGCCGCTTAATTTCCCATCTAGCTCCAAGTCCAGAGGAACTTTGTGGATTGCTAGCTTTGCCATGCAGCAGTGACATTGCTCATTATTTTTAAAATAGATTTAGAAGCTGTGATCACACCCAGCTCAATCTAAAAGTATGCACTCTCTTTTAGTGTAATGTGGTCCTTTGCCGTCTACTGCAAAAGGGTTTAAAAGCAGTGGTGGAAATAATGTGTGCTCAATCTGAACACGGACTGCAGAGAGGTCGCACACTCAAATTTCCTGTTTTATGTGGTATCTGGTTGTATTTTAAAACACTCTTTTTAGAGACTTCAAGCCAGCTGAGGCCACAAACAATCACAGACAGATTAGAAAAGGGAAGGAACTGAGGGGAGTGAAGGGGAGCCTAGTCTGGCACACTGAAATAAGACTCTAAATATCACTTAGTACATACTTCTTTAAAAAAAACCTGGCTAAAGTAGTAAGCTGCAGAGAAACAATAAATTTAGAGGTGGTTAAAGAGGTTTTATTCAAATAAAGTCTTGCCCCAGGAGATGGGTGTAGAGTCTTGAAACACGGAGATAGGATTTTACACGTGCTAAAAGCATCAGTGTGACACTTTTTGGGAAAAAAAGGGGGAAAAATACCTTCGTTGTTATACATGAGAAAATAGCAACTAAATGTTTGCTTTGATCCCAGCGCATAAAGGGTGAAGCTTTTAGGCAAGGAGCGGCAGGTGATCTCAGCTCTTCTGCAAGTCCTAATGCTCCTAAAAGCCACTCTTCCAGTTTCTGTAATTGGGCATCAGTAGTTAATGTAGTATTGACTGCATTACATGCTCCTGTGCATCCTCTCACTAATGCCAATTGCATCACCTTGTACATTTACCATATTGCTTAGCCAATAGCTGTTAAAAGCAATCCAAATCATGAATCATATAGGAAACTTTTAGCAAGACACGACATCCAAAGGAGACAATTTACAGTTGAGTTAATCTGGGTACATTAGCGAGACATGGATTCAGGAAGACAGACCAATTTATGTTACTTTAGTTTTACCCTTTATTGCTTTGTATAGGCAAATGAATGGAAGGGCATGGAGTAAAAACAGATATAAAGGAGTTCTTTTCAAAACAGATCTCCATTCTGCGCAGACAGGTCAAAGGGTTTGAGACTGATGCTTATTTAGGCTTTCATAACCATAACATGGTACTTACAGAAATCATTTTCCACAAAGGAGTATAAAGATAAGTATATAATGGATTCTGAATAATGTTCAATACCTACCCTGACTGCAAGTACATTAGGCAGAAACCAGGTTGCTCAATGTTATCCAAGGCATGGCCTATCCACGAGTCACCAGGTAGATCTGCTCGTGAGCTCTTTCAGGTGGCAACACAAGGCAGGTGGTGTTCTGTAAAACATGCCAAAGCTCACTGGCTCAAGCCAGTCCTTGGCCCCATGTCACTTGCCAACATACAGAAAGTCTAATCTTCTCCTACCTACTTGCATTGAAGAGATTGCATCCTTTTGAAACATTACCCATTTCTCTGGAAGAGAAGGAAAGGATGCAAGCAATAGAGAGGTATTGGTTAACCCACATCAATGGCAAGGTAGAGCCAACCAGGAAATAAATTAGTAGCAAGTTCCCTCTGAAAAAGTACCTTTTACAGAACAATTTCACACTGGATGGTTGACCAAAAGATGCATAGCAAATCGACATAGCCACTCTCTGCTTTTCTGATCAAGCTCAGTAGCACCAGTAAAATAGAAATGGGGAAAAAAAGGACAGCTAGGAAGTGTGCTGTTGTCTCAGCTTTCATGAGTAGTGAATAATTTGAAGTATTTGTGGAGAGCAAAGAAAAAAAAATTTAAAAAAAAGTAGTAAAGGAAATCTAGGACAAATAATGCCTCATCAGTCAAGAACTTTTTACAAAAGAAAAACGGAACTGCATCCTCAAATATTGGATTATAAAATACTGGAAATTCTAGTGTCCTAAGCCTAGTTTAAAAAAAGATCATGATTCCCCTTTGAAAAGCTTCCAGAAGTCCCCTCGAAAGAGTTGCACATGCAGGGAAAATGCCAAAACAAAACATTTTCACTAGCTGATCAATTTAAACAGCTGTGGTAAAGCTGCAGCCACTGGCACCATCATTAACAATTTAAAGCATGGCTGCTTTTGTCTCCCTTCCCAGTTACATTCTCATTATGCCTTTTTATTTATTAGAAACACAGTCCTCCAGAATACATTTCTATATCTCAGATCCATAATAAACCAAGTAAGAACATCCCTGGCTTCCACTCAAATAGATATTTACATTGGCGAGAGGGTTAATTGTTTAATTCTGGTCCAAGTTCTCTGCAGTTCAGTCATGAATATGCAACAATCATCCACTTTTTAAGATAAACCAGAACTGTTGATATCAATAGTATAAAAATAAGGCAAATAATACTTTCCCTGCCCAAATTACCCTTTTGGAGTTTCATTAGCATGCAAGGATCTCTGAATATTGGCATAAAGAGTTCAAAAATGTTCAATGAAATTTAAAAAACTTCTAAATTTGGGCAAGAGCATCCATTATCTGCTTTGATACACAATGTAAGCATAAAGTAGTTTGCAAGAACATTCGCATTTGAGCATCTGTTCGCACAGAGAGCACCCCACATCGTACTTGAAAAGTTGGGCTCGGGAGTCATCCCACTGGAGGACAGAGAAAACATACACACACAGAGAGAATTGAAAAACAGTAGCTGTGGTGAATTGTTCTCAGACAATCTAGAGGTTTAATTATGTTAATCTAATAGTGAACAACTTTCATTTTTAAACGCCCATCCCTCCACCCCCAAGTCTTCAGTGAATAGGAGCTACATTCACTGAATAAATCATTCCCTGGCAACAGTTACGCACATTATTGAAGTTGGGGGCAGTGATTTCTATACGGTTTGAAACAATGTCTATGTATTCTAAATTATGACGATTCTGTCCAATTTTCAAAAGATATAGACCCATTACATTTTTATAGTTCAGCATTTAGCAGCATCTGCAGTGCCTCTTTTATTCTTATATCGCAACACTTAATGCTTGATACCATTATTCTGATTTCGAATTGATTTCAAGTAAAATACCTTATTTGCCATAAACTTTCATATTCTTTACCTAAGTAGAACTCCTCACAGATGCAATCAGTCATAATGCTAAAAGAACAGTTTGCCTTCAGCAGGAATGTAATAGTTCATGCTAATGACAGCAAAGCAAAACTTTGAGCAGCAAGCACATTACCAAAGAGAATAAAACCATCTCTAAACACAATGCCTGAAAACCTTAAGAAAGCCCCCAAATGAAATCAATTAATCCTCCAACCATGATAAATTTCTTAACCATTTAAGAAACGTATTTCAGACTCTGCTGTGACCCTTTATCACCAGACCTAATGGATTACTTTATTAATAATGCACTGCTCTTAAAAGGAATTTTTCCTTAGATTCTACCATAAGAGAGCATTTTTGGAATAGCTATGACAAACAGGCTGACACATTCACATTCTATCTATTAAAGATAATAAAATTTAACATTAAATCCAAAGAAGACGAATTATATTCTGCCGCCAGTTTATCAAGTATACTTTCTACTGTATTAAACCAAAATTAGAGCAAGCTAATTTCCAAGGATGAGCATCTTTTTTTGCTCTATTACCAAAGATGAAAAATATCCCTACACTGTTTTAACGCTTGTTAAGTCAACCAGACAATTATCGCATGTCAACAGCACCTGAGAATGAAGTATGATGACACCATATACAGAAGCCAATGCTGATCCTTCAGCTATCTAGCCAGAACAAACACTAGGAATCATTTGATTGCTGGGCAGGAATACTCCTACACAAAGCAGTTTGCTCCTCTTAGGCCTGCTAAGTCCTTTCACTGTTCTTCCCACAGGATGAGATTTCATTAAATGGATATCTAGGTTATCAGTGCTCCAATAGCAATAGCCTCCATTTCTTGAAAAGGTATAGGCAATTACTTTACTATCTTGTGGTTCTGCCATGCTTCCGTATTTGCCATTTCAGGGCAGACAGCACCTCTAGCTCCACCCTAAGCTTCAGAGAAACAGTCCAAGTATGTTTTGGTCCTTTCTGGCCAAACCAAGACTCCTGGTTTATTCTGCTGCCAATTGTGCTCTGGTTTTATTCATATTACTGCTTTGACAACTTCCTATCTCTTCTTCATTAATATATTAATTCACTCCTATACATCTCAGTCACAAAAGAACACTGTCCTATGAAGTAAAGCCAGACCAAACCTCCAAAATTACACTAAGACCACATGTGTCAAGATCAAGCCTTCAATAAAACAATAGGTATCCGATCTAAGTGGGCAAAAATAAGGTCTTTGGTGATCTTTATCGATCATTCTCTGAGTAAGCTGGGAATGATGTGTAGTGATTTTTTTAATATACAGTAAGCTAGACACCAGTGGATCATAGAGAAGGTCTGAGGCAGAGCGGCACAGGAAATAAAAAGAAAAAAAAAAAGAAGAGGTAGTTTCAGGATTATTAGGCCACTGAAAAATTGAAGTCCGTGTCATGTGAGGAAAAGCCACTCTGCCATTTCCACTTCTGTCTCTGCGCGATTCCTCAATAGGTATACCTGAAAAAAGTATGTTAAAAAAGAACCACAGATGCCAAGAGCATGTACAACAGCTCTTCTTCCTACATGGAACAATCTATGTGCCTTATTTTTGTATGTATAACGCTTTTTATTGACACAAAAAGATTGTTTGGACCTATGTTGCTAGAGATAGATCTCCATATCGATCTACCTTCCTACAGGTACCTCCATACGGCAACTGGCATATGCATTTGGGAAGCCAACCCACAGCTCTGCTGTCTCAGCTAAGGTGCTGTGCCACAATTCCTGTGGTTGCCATTATACAAGCAATTTCCCTGCTGTTCTAATTCCAAATGCTGCTTTTTTTCCCCTTCTGTGCAGGGTAAGATGGGCTCTTACACAACTGAGAACCCAACCGCTGCTACTAATCCAGTTTCAAATTACCTAATATTCATTGCCCTAAATACCTCCCATCAACCTAAGACCCATTCTCTCCAACCTCAATGCACACAACCAATGAGTATCTGTACTTTTCATTTTTAAGAAAACTCAATTTTTTTACAAAATTAACTCCAAGGTTTGTATACAGGTACACGTTTGGTAGAGCCCACTGACATATTATTAACTTGGCCTACTCTGGCAATCTATTTAATCAGAGTTTTGCTGGAAAACACAAAGGATCGGTGATTTGGGGTGCTACTGTCTGTGAAAACAGCGGGATGAACACGCAGCTGATCAGTGTTTTTACAAGTGCACACACACTCCACAATTTGGTTGAAGGATACTATGTCTGGTTAACACAGCACAAGTTAGCTGAAAGGAAACTTTCACCCCCCATGCACATAACAAAGAGCCGTGATTTCTATTAGTGCATTTCATACCATACATGCTGATTACCAGGCTGTGCTTCATTGTTAGCAGAGATTACAGCTGGGATAAGCTGCAGCTTTTTCCTAATTGCTATTATGATGACTGAATTTTTGTTTTGTGTCAAGCATTATTCACACATTATACTCCAAAATTTGATCCCTCTATGATGCATTATTGATTCCATGCAGGCAATCACACTGCCGCCAATGTGAAGAATTAATTTGGGCTATTCTACTTGATTTGCATTGCTCCATCATAACAGAACATAGTTCTATAGGGAAGCACAAATTAAAAAAGAAGGTTTAAAAAAATACAGAAAATGCTGCTGTCCTTTAAAAGAGATGAGTCCTAAGGAAGGAAAAAAAATCCCCCCCAAACCCCTAACCCAGCACAACACGTGTGGTCCTGAAAGAAATAAGGTCAGTCAGCCAAATTCATCTTAGTCAGAGGAAGGTTACAAGAGTAGCTTTATGCTGCTAATAAAGTAAACTAGCTCCCTTCAACTTATATTGCCAAAGAAAACATCTGAACACCTCTGAGAGTGACACTGCTTCAAAGCCTTTGAAACCCTGTTAGCTTCATTTGTTTTCCCAGCATAAGCAATACTCAACCACTTAGCATGTCTTTTATCCACAGTCCAGTCAACTGCAAAGCTGATCTAGATGTGTAACAGATGCTCCACATCTACTTCCCTTTTTTAAAGTTCTACTGTGATAACAAAGGAACTTTTGAGACCTCAGCAGAAATAAAGTCAGTGATTTTTTTTTTTCCTTGAATGCGATTATTTCCCAGTTTTGGGATGCCAACTTAATTAACATAGAATAAATTCAGAAGGGTAAGACAAGTTATTACATGGACTTTGATCTCACATTGGTCAACTCTTAGTCAAAATCCAATTGAATCTGCATAAAAGCAGGCACTGATAATGATGTATTTCTGCTTGGCCTCATATTTTAAAGGTGCAAAATCTTTGTGAAAGGTCCACATTTTTTCCTTGTCCCAGGTGCTTCACATCAGAACGAAACAAACCCCCACATCCCATCCCAGAAACTAGATTCAAATTCTACATGCATGAATATACCAGACTGATAATTTCAGAAAATGCTAATCAAAATACCAAAATTATAATGGGAGAAAGATCTAAAAATGCTAGGTCTAAAATACTAGGTAGTATTCCCCCCACTCACCCTTTCTTGGGACACAAGTAGAGGAAAGGAGAGAGAGAGAGAGAGAGACAAGAAACTTTAGTAGAAGACTTTTGGCATTTCAGTAGTCAAGCCTTCTTTCCTAATTATTCTCCAGGACAGTATTAATTCAATCCTAAAATACTAGAAGACAGATATGGGTTGTGGAATAGAAATCACATTGCTCCAAGTTATTAGCCTTGGGCAGCTTTCAGTACTAGTCAGAAAATACGATTAGCACCACCCTGACACAAGAAAGTAAGTGACTTTGAATTACAAGTTATTTTTCTCATAAATATTTTAAAAAGCAATACATATATTCAAGTAAAATCAATGCTACTGCCAAAATGCTCAACTGCCAATTTCTCCAAGCTCTTTCACTCCCTGTGAAAAGCCGTTTCCTGTCTACAGTCTTACAAATATTCAGTAATTTCTTCTACTTTCAAATGACAACTGCCTACGACTCTTTTTTTAACACTTAAAGAGATTTCAGAATTACACTTTAAAAGATCAGAGAATCCACTACATGGCACACTTCATCCATTTATAAAGGTGAAATGACACAACTATGTAAGAGCTAGAAACGTGCATGAAAAGTTACGATGCAGTTCCCACATTCTGTACACAAAGTGCTGTCAAGGTGGGGAGGTCTTTGGCAAGAGGCAGCATCCTCCACGGAAGTCCGTGTGGATGGTTACAGGAGCATTCTGCTTTGCTTCAGTTTTAATCTGCTTTCAGTGTACAAACTATGAAGGAAAAACTAAGCCACAAAGAAGCCTTAGAAAAAAAACTTACTAATAAGTTGTGATTAGACTTACCACAGTAGTCCCCAAAACTACTGGTGACTGAGCAGTTAAGCTGCACACACTGGTAGGCAAAGTGGAAAAGATGGCACTGGGTCAGCCAGGCCACTAACTAACACTGTCTACCTCTCTTTGCATCAGTTTGTACCCCTTAAGCCTCCTTGATAATGACTAGTCAGCCTTAAAAAAAACAAGTGTATGTGAAGTCCTAAAATAAGTCAAGCTCAGCTTCATTCATGAAATTGCCTCCCAGATGAACCTCCACGTCTACCCTTAAGAGAAGGGAATAAATTCTTAGAATAAACCAATGCCTTTTTTTTTTTTTTTTGCCAGAGGAGCTTATTAGCTTATTGTCATTATGTTTATAGCTATGAAGAAAAGCTGTGAGAAATAGATATTAAAGGCGCACATTAAAGAGACCCGAATGACATGCAATGAAAAGGAAAGAAAATCTCAGAATTAGATTTACAACAAAAGCTGTTAAAATAAACAGGCTGATATGGATATGCTAAAGTAACTTGCAAAAAGAAAAATCTAAATAGATTTAAAAAAAAAAAATCAAGCTATTTCTGCTATGTCCTTCAGCAAACAGAGCTTGGGATAAACCCTTCTTGACTAGTTTGATCATGTCAGAGAACAGATGAAAAAAAAAAGCAAGCATACTTTTACCTACATAAGAGAAAAACATCAGAAGCCGAAAGCAGAGCACTCTGATATGCACAGCGCACATCTGTTTCAAAACTACTTATTTCAACATTAGCAGCAACAGAAGACACCGAGCACAGGCTTACACAATCTCAGCCCACCTACCGTCCTCCTTGTCCAGCACCATCATCTCCGCAATCAAGAAAAGTCCGGGGACAGATGCTCCTTCTCCAGCAGCCTCCACTCAGGGGAGGAGAGAACAAGTCTCTGGGAACACAAATGAGCTACGGTACAGCTGATCGTCCTTTAGCAGCAAGTGAGCTCTAATTACCCAGTTGTCCAGCTTTTAACCTAGATTGCACTCAGTTAGAATTACACTCAGAAATAAAGCACTTTGCAGATACAAAAGCAGTCTCACCTACTTTTTTTGCCTCAGAATTGCAAGGAACTAAAACTGCAATTTAGAAAGAAGGGGGATCAGAGCCGTTTCTTTGGTTCTCACCTTCTAAATGGCTCAATTTGCACAGTATAATCTATTTTAATGTAATTGCCTTTGATAGCTCATAACCCCGGCTGCTGCAACTACACAGCTTTCAGCCTTATAAAGTGTTTTCCCTTTGGATTTAAGCTGAATCCAAATCTAAAATTACACTCAGAGAGGGGAGAACACCCAAGCCTGACTACTGCTGCCTCTGCCCTCTCAATTGGTGAGCCCTGCACACTCGCTAGGAATAAATGCACCCGATTCCCAGGGCCCCCTCTGGCCCTGCCGCCAGGGATTCCCGGCGGAGCGCGGCTCCCCGGCTCAGCAGCACCACCTGCAGCCCGGCCCCCGCCCAGGTGCCGCGGGGGCTCCGCGCCGCCCGCACCCCGACCTTTGTCTCCGCGAGCGCCCGGACCCACGGCACGCCCGCCACTCCACACCTGCCCCTCTAAGAGCGCGGGGTTTGTCTGAAACCGGCCAGTTTAGCTCTGGCAGGTCAGAGGCTCGGAACTCTCCGCAGCTGATGCTGCGGCCCCGATCCGGGCTGTGTAACAGCAGCCCTGCTGCTCCCAGCTAGATTTCACGCATCTCTGGTAACCTAAAACTTGATACTAATTTTCTGTACAAACATTTTGGGTTTGTTTTCACACGTAGGTATTAGTTTCAGGGAATTCTCCAGAGAACACAGCTCCATTTTCACTAGGTCGATATTAAAATGAATTTACCTCATCAAATGTGGTACAAACCCTTACAGGTTTGCTCCACTTTTCAGAAATGCCATCAATGCCCAAACATAAAGCGACAAGTTGGGGGCCATGTCTTGATTATCCTTCCTCTCACAACTCTCAACCTTTTTCCAGACAAGTCATCTGTTGTCTCCCGATGGCTCTCGTAAGGACTGCGGGATCAGACGCTTCGCTACCAAGATCAACAGCACCATTTCACTCATCTCGGTCTTTTAATCCAAGAAAACATTTCACTTCTGCTTTAATGATACTTCTCCCTCCCCTTTACAACTGATAATACAGTACTCTAAAGAGCATGATAGTGGGCTCAAGTTATAGATCCTTAATAATGATTTTTAATTAGATTCCTTATCCCCAGCTGAAGTGGCTTTTCCTTCCTCCTTCATTCACAACACTTAATCCTAACAGTCATTGAGAATATTTGATGTTTAATGTATCATTTTACACTGAACTGTTTTCATCTAGTGCTTTGAACAACTCCTGTTTCCTAGTGTTGAATATGTATTTTAGTGTAAGAGTGCAACCACCACAAATAATCACTTAGGAAGTGTCACAAGCTAAATAGGAGAGAGACTTTATCCCAAATATTAAAGTCTAATAGTTAAAAGCATCTATGCAAAAACTAACAATCCCAGGCTTTTTTAGACTTGAGATACTTTAATACTTTCAATATACTATTGACCTCCATTAGAAAATGGTGAACTCCAAAAATGTTCCATCTTTCTGTTTGCGTACTTTTCCAACGTCTCACCTTCAAAAAGGACAAACCCCAAAATACATATGGTACATTTCAACTTACACTGTTTGGTAACTACAGGAAAGGGAGGATTTTGATAAAAATGAAGTTAGCCACTGTCTGTCACGGCTGAGTTCTGCAGCACAGCAAAGTAGCAGATGTAACGGACTTGTGAAAAATACGCAGTACCTGATCAATGTACATCTTGTTTCTTTACTGCTCCATCGTGTCATAGAGGCTGGATTACTCCCTTCACAAACAGATTTTTTTAAACACTTTATCTGCTTACTCATTTCACACACCCAACAATTAAAAAAAGTTTTCTAACCCCCACCACATTTGTACAGCAATTAAAGTCAACAACAATTAACACAATCTGTTGGAATTAATCATGATACCTGATGTCAGTTTACTTTTTTTTAAGCAGAAATCTGGTCTTTGCAATCAAAACATTTATGTGTTTGAAAAATATCTTAACTCTCATTATCTTGAAATTTATAAATGTGCTGCATGGTGTGTAGGTCGACTTGCCCACAGCAAATTCTGCAGTGATTTATGCAGTAGAACTGACTAAAATGCAAGCCTTGAAGTTTCTCACTCTCAACCTTCCTCTCCTCCACCCCTCTAGTCTCTCTTCTCTCTGCTCCTAACATTTGTTTGAGGAAGATATCTACCAATGTTCCACTGTAAACCTGTATTTTCTAGTATTAAGTCATGTTGCATCAGTCAAGTTATATTATGTCACTTCAAACATACAAAATGCTGTTACCTCCCTGACATAGCTTGACATGATGCCACAACACATCAAGTCAAAAACATTATTATTGTTGTCATTTTTTCAGTCTGCCCCTTAATCCTCAATGATATCCGTAAAGACCACAGGAAAGTATTATCGCATCTCTTCTACTTTTCGGCACCATGGGGTGTGCTTGCCAAGGAGACTGTTCACTCGCAAAGCCGTGTAGCAGTTTTTGGACTGCACAGGCAATACTGGTGTCACACTGGGGCTGGCACACACCTCTAATGCACCATTACAGCTCTGGCCTGGAGCTGGGACAGAGAGCAGCTGCCCCTGAGGCCATGGCCCAGCTTGCCAAGTAGTCTTCAGGAATGAAAAAGCAAGGGGCACATAGCAACCTCTACCTACAAGGCAGCAAGTGTCCTCCTTGCGATGCACCAGGAGTTCTGGGAGGGGTAATCCTGAAACCCTGTCTTCTCCACATAGTAGTAACTGTGAATACCCCCACTGCTGCCAGAGACCTCAAAAGAAGAAAACCCCTCAAAGAAAAACCCTACATGGCAAAGCCTCTTAAATCAAGGGGAGAATTGGATAGTAGCCATAATGCCGGGATTTTTAGATGGGAGAAATCAGACCGGCCTCTGGGAAAAAAGAGGGGGGGAAAAGGAAAAAAAGAGCCATTTATGGGAGTAAAACAGACCCATTTTTATTAGCAAGCTCATTCAAGCTTGATTTCAAAAGGAATTGGTTTAGTTAGCAAAAGCTTCCATTTTAGTCCATTTGTAACCTACACAGGTCCAGCATCCGCTTTTAACATTCACAGATGAGCGGGCAAGTGGAGTCCATTTGAATCAGGCAAAAAGAAATGTAGAAAGGTAAAATAACAACTTCATGAAAAAAGTTTCTCCTCATAGGCTCCTTCCTGTCCCCCATTTCTCCAGTGCACCTTAAAAAGTGAGCGTAATTTCTCCTCGAGCATAACCACTCCAACAGCACAGGAGATTCCTAGGCATTAGCGCACCTTGTTGTTCTGATCTCTACATCCCTCTCCTCAGCAGTTTGTTTCCTACTTTATTCCTTTTTAAGTGCACCCCACACTAATTTCCTATTTACCTCTACACCATCGCCAGCATTATTACCTTTCATACAGCCGCTCACGAGCTCTCCTGGAAGGAGGCTGTTGAGAACTGTCTGGATAATCAACGGTTCTAGTTTCATTTCCTTACACCACCATCACACCGGCCCGCAGCTCCTTGTGTTTAATGAGTATGTCTGCGACACTTGAAAGAGCCCAAACATCCCTATTAGGAAACCTTCTTCAGATCTCAGTTTTTCTTCCCACCTCACCTGTGCCTCTCGCCTCTGGGATGGAGGCAGCATCCCGCTGTTAGCCTGTCAATCAGACTGAAACAGAGACAGGTTGGCAGGCACCCCGCGACAGAGAGTCACGGGGATGAAGACATCACCCAGTTATTATTATTAAGGGGAATTGATAGAGATGTTAAGAGCCCTTCCTCACGTTTTCTCCAACAGTCGAGCAAAATTCAGGGAACTCTTGCGATTCAGGTCATCCCTGAAAGTGAGGTCGGAGAGAAACACAAACCTAGTTGCACATGCCAGTAAGAAATTACCCTTGCTTACTTCCCCGGTCACTACTTAACCTTTTTACTTTAGTGCACAGCGGGCGAAGGATGAGAAAAGTCGTCCTACAGTTATCTCTCACTGACCAGTTGGATAAACTCATTCCCTCTCCTCCAACAAACGCGATTTCAACTGGAGCATTATAGACCATATTAATAACACAGTATCAGTTTACTTCAGAGGTCTCCAAGAAATCGGAGGAAAAGAAAAAGACGCTGGCAGAGGGATTCTCGGGCCAGAGGCATGTGATGAGCGTGCAGGGAGGCTCCCTCCCCACGCACCTCTGCGGGGCAGTGAGCATTTAACCTTGTGGTTGTCAGCGCCTCGGCCCCTCCCAGCCGGCCGATCGCGCAACCCGGCCCGGGGCTTTCTCTTCGTGCCCCGTCCCACTCGGCGGTGTCGCGGCGGGCGGACTCCCACCGTTCTGAGGCAGAAACTCCAGATCAAAAAGGGAGAGGAAAGGAAAAGGCTCGGGGCGGGGGGG